>PVLD010004620.1:0-122866 GCA_004027595.1 Dinomys branickii
GTGTGTGTGTGTGTGTATGTTCCATTTATTGTCCTGGGGTGTGTGTGTGTGTGTGTGTGTGTGTGTGTGCGTGTGTGTGTGTGCCATTTATTGTCCAGCCAGGGCTCCTCATCCCAAAAAGCAGGGAGCACTGTGGCCGGGCTGAGGTGTCTGCATGTTGGTGTTCTCTGTGGGCTGGAGTTATGGGGATGGGACAGGAGAACAGGTGAGGATGAAGGTGGCCCAGGAGTCTTTTAAAAAGACCTGTGCCCTCTGTGCTGCCCACTTAAAAGCCGTCTACAGGTGCTCCATTGTCCTTGGGGTGCTCTTTGACGTCCGCTTGGCACAGGCTAATCCCTGTCCATCTCCCAGCCTCTTCTCTGGCAGTCTGCCCTCCTACACAAGGGTCCTGGAATGCCCGCGTACCGTTCTGTGACTATGCACGCGCTGGTCTCTCGGTCTGGAACACCCGTGCTCCCCTTCTGCCTATCAGGCATCCTTCCCAACGCCCCGGTCAGGCAGGGTCTCCTGCCGCTCCCACCCCCATACGCCTCAGGCTCACAGAGTCCTCCCTTGGATCCAGGATGCTTCCCTCTTCTGATTAGGAGCTCCTAGTGCCTTGCCACCGGCTTCATGCTGTGTCCCTTGTGCTGCCCCAAGTCCCTCCAAACCCTTTCCACCAGTCCCCCTACTCCTTTCTCCCCAGCTTCTCGGCCGACTCGGAACTAGAGAAGGAGCAGTGGCTGGAGGCCATGCAGGGAGCCATTGCTGAGGCCCTGTCCACCTTGGAGGTGGCTGAACGCATCTGGGCTGCGGCCCCCAACAGGTTCTGTGCTGACTGTGGGGCTGCCCAGCCTGACTGGGCCTCCATCAACCTCTGCATCGTCATCTGCAAGCGCTGTGCAGGTGCGTGTGTGCTGGGGGCACCTGGCAGAGCAGTTGGGGCTGGCAAGTGGGAAGGGCAGTTGGCCTGTACAGCAGGTGGGGAACCACTGTTCAGGAGGTTGCTTGTGTGTACCAAGTTCTTCCCATGGCATCACCCTTCAGTGTAAAGCAGGATTTCCCTTCTCACCCTTGGGTGGGGACGCTGAGGCAGGGAACAGGAAAATGGGTTGCTCAGGGTCATCTGGCAAGTAAGTGGACCTGGACTGAAGCCCAGATCTGTTGGATTCTGGTGTCTCTGTTGCATCAGGAGAGCTGAGGCAGGCCAGGCTGGCCAGGCCTCTTGTCCAGAGGGAGATGCGAGACAGAGGACCCAGGGACATGGTCAGATTTGTGGGTCTGGCTCTGGCTGGTGGATGGAAGTTGAGTTTGGAGACCAAAGAGAAGGCTGCTGCAGGATCCAGGAAGGCAGGAAGAGGAGGCCTGGCCTGGGAGGCCATGTACAGTGTGAGGCTCGTGTAGGATTTGTGGTATGAAAGTCTTGATGAGGGATCAGATGAGAAGGGTGACAAAGCGGGGAGCCCAAGGTACACTCATGTACTCCTCCATATGTCAGACACGGTGCTACATGCTGGGGATTTGGCCCTCATTCATGGGGCCTTGGTGGTGGCTTTGGGTGACTGGGAGTGCGAATTCTCTGAAGTGAGGGAGTTGATGAGCTCAGGAAGAATCCTAAGGTCTGTGGGATTCCTAGAGCAAATGTCCAGGGGCTTTGGGCCATGAGGTCTGGTTGCACAAAAGGATGAACCGAAGGGCTGACAGGAGGGGAGAAGGTGCCCCGAGGGAGGATGCACAGGGAAGCAGGCCAAGCCAGAGCCATACTGCTGGGCACTTCTAGGGCCCCCTAGCCGTCCTCCCCACTCCAGGGGTCCCTCATGGGGCCTGTAGCCTGTAGCTGGTCCCCCAGCCCCAACTCCCTCCTTCTACTATCATTCTACAGAGATTCATTAGGTGCCCACTGAGTGCCAGGCTTTGTTCCAGGCACTGAGGATAAAGCCCTGAAACAGACTGGCAGGGTTCCACTTGTGTGCTGCTGATGTTCCAATGGGGTATGGAGATCACATGCGAACCAATAGAAGTCTGTGGGATGCCAAGTGTCAGAAAGAGAATGTGCTGTTGGAGAATTAGCAGTTTGTCAGGAAGCCCTCTCTGAGGAAGTGACGTGTCAACTGAGATCTGAGTGGCAAGAAGGAGCAGCCATGGGGAGAGGGGGAATAGAGTCCAGGCAGGAAGCTGGGACTGCAGGGAAGGCAGATAAGGAACTGAGATCTAATTCTGGCCCAAAGTGGTCTTGGATGGCCCCTGAAGGGCGGTGTGGTGTGGGGGCGGCAGAAGCCTAGGTGAGGGTTGCAGGGCTCAGAGCTCCGGTGTGGGGTGCAGGGGTGTGTGGCTTATTCCAGAGCTGGGCCAGAGGTGGGGCTGGTACCTGTGGCGCTGGGCACTGGGAGGGGGGCAAGGGCTCATGCGAAGGGGGCCCAGATGACCTGAGTCTGCCCCTCTGCCTACAGGGGAGCACCGCGGCCTGGGTGCTGGCATCTCCAAGGTGCGGAGCCTGAAGATGGACAGGAAGGTGTGGACAGAAACCCTCATTGAGGTGGGCATGCCCCTGCTTGCCACTACTGCTTGGGGTTTGTCCTGCTCATCTACTGCCTGGGTCTTTCCTCTGCCCTCCCCCACCTCCCTTGGAGCCCAGGAGACCTTTGTGATAAACTAATGATTGTGAGTTTGGAAAAGCTGGCTTTTGGCAAAATCAACAAACTGGCCAGTGAGCTAAGAATGTTTTTTATGGTTTTAAAGAGTTGTGAAAAAAAGATGATGTAATAGACTGGATGTTTCCTGTAAAGCTTATACCATTTACTATTTGACCTTTTAGAGACTTTGCTGAGCCCTGATTTTGTTCACGTCTCATCCATTGTAAAGATGATAAACTGAGTTCCTGCACAGGGTCATAATCTTCCTGAGATTACCCCATAAATCCATATTGACTGCCCAATCCTGTCCCTTCCTTTCCCACTTCCTGACTGACCTGGGTCTTCTTCCTCTCAGAGCCTCTTCCCCTTCATTTCAGCTGAGTTCAAAGCACCACTTATGTACACTTCGTGACACACATGTACATATGCGTTCGTACTTGTGGACTTGAACTTCCTTGGTACCTATATGTGTAGGACTTGCAGTGGAGAACCATTGGCAGGACGCTAGATCTGGGGACCTACCACACAGGGCCCTCCTGACAGCACTAGCCAAGCTGGGTATCACATTCACTTATGTCTACACTGTGTGTTTGACACATTAGTGATAAGGACTTTTGCATTTGTTAATCGACTTTCAGAATAATCCTTTGATTTAGGATGAGTACCCAATGTACAGATAAAGACATTGAGTCCTAGGGAGAGAAAATGACTTGCTGAACCCACAGAGTGAGTCAGTAGTAGCAGGGACTGTTTCTCCTTGTTCTCTCCTGCGACTGTAGCATCCCACAAAGACTTGGCAAAGAAGTGGGGGTGGGGAGCCCAGGAAATGACTGTGGAAGGAGAGCTGAGCAGAAGGAAAGAATAAAGTAGTTCACTCTGTGCTGGATTCCTGCGCTCTTCCAGGATCTGCTTCCACCTCTGTTGTTGAGAGGGGAGTGTCAGAGACAGAAGATGTTTCCAAACTCCCTGCCCCCCTCATTGGCTGACCACTTAGACACGGCCTCCAGCTGCGACAGCCTTAGGAATGCAGAGTTCCAGATGTGGGGCTGGGTGGGGCAAGGGCAGAGCCGCAGGGACCTGGCGCTAGGCTGAAGGCGTTTCTACCTGTCAGACTGTCTGCTCTTGCCCTGTGCCTGCTGAAGAGCTGGGCTCAGAGCCCAGGGCCAGAAAGGGGAGCGGTCAGGCCCTCAGCAGGCTGGGCTGCCCCTCACCCTACCCACTGGGAGATGGGCCGGTGGCTTGGCTCCCTGGGTCCCTCGTTTGACAGCTTCAGAACTTCTGGCTGTCAGCTGTCCCCTCTGACTCTTGCCCACACCCACAGCTCTTCTTGCAGCTGGGCAATGGTGCTGGGAACCGCTTCTGGGCAGCCAATGTGCCCCCCAGTGAGGCCCTGCAGCCCAGCAGCAGCCCTGGAGCGCGGCGGCACCACCTGGAGGCCAAGTACAGGGAGGGCAAATACCGCCGGTACCACCCGCTCTTCGGCAACCAGGAGGAGCTGGACAAGGTCAGGCACTGAGCCTCTGGGGCCTGTGAGGCCACTCCCCTTTCCCTACATTGTCTGGGCCCTCTTGAGACTGCTCTCTTTCTTCCTGCTGCTCCGTCTCAGCCCTTCTCCTCAACCAGCTCGGAGCTGGTATATGGGGAAACCGAGGCCTAAATGTCCTGCCTCAGGAAAGTTGGGGCAACACAGGGAGGAGCCAGGCCTCACTTTGGGCCAGTGCCACGTCCCCAGCATCTGCCTGCCTCCCTCCTGATTCCTCTGTCTCCCGCACCCTGTCCTATTCCTTCTGAATCCTGCCAAAAGGAGTGAATTTGACGGGGATGCTATTTCCTGTCAGGCTCATGAAAAACAGCTGGACTGCTCTGACCCACCCCTGTCCACACCCCATTCAAGAGGAGGCCCCATATGGGCCCCAGTCCCTGACAGACTGGAGCCAAGTCGTGAGCCTTAATCTGGCTCAGCTTGAGTGGGAGACAGCTTGCTCTGAGGCAGGGGATGCTGTTTGTGACCTCTGGTTGGCCCTCAGCCCCTCCCCCAAATAACCCCATCCTGGCAGCTCCGTCAGGCTCTAGGAGCCCAGTAGGAGCCAGGCCTCCACCTCCCAGAGACCCAGGCGTCCTGCCCCAGCCCAGCCCAGTCTGGCCTGCAAGCCAGGAGGGCGGCAGCTCCCATTGGTTGGGAGGGCTGGGCAGGCGGAGAGGAATTTCACTGTGGGAGGAATCAGCTACAGAGTCCCCTCTGCCCCTCCACAAGGCAGAGGGAGCCTGAGATCCTCCAGGGCCTGCAGGCTGACCAGCAGCTCTGTGCTGGGGCCACCACAGGGTGAGGCCTGGGGGATTGGGACCCCCAGGTTCTGCTGGGTTGTCCTTGCTCATCCTCCCTCCCCTGGCCTTTCTCCTCTTCCTTCCCCCTCTGCTCTCTGTGGGTCACCCCAGTCCTGGGTAACTCCTTCCTCTCCTCCCCTATGTGCCTATTCCTGCTGGCTCCTGCTCTGCTGGGGCTGACCATCTCTTCCCTTCTGTCAGGCCCTGTGTGCTGCAGTCACAACCACAGACCTGGCTGAGACCCAAGCTCTCCTGGGCTGTGGAGCTGGGGTCAACTGCTTCTCAGGGGACCCTGAGGCCCCCACACCCCTGGCTCTTGCTGAGCAGGCTGGGCAGACCCTGCAGATGGAATTCCTTCGAAATAACCTGACCATAGGTGAGTAGTCAGTGGGACTGTGCCCCTCAGAGGATGAGGTCTCTGCTGATAGTCTCGTCCTTTGGATGGGGTAAGCGGTGTGTGTGTGGGGGTCCCCCAGGGGCTGTGCAGCACCCTGGGGGGTTTGATTTATAGGCCACTTCCAAGCTGGGATTACAGCTCCTTGAGGAACCCCAGGGCAGCAGTGTGTGATGTGGACTGAGTTTGCGTGTCGCTGTATTCGTATGCTTCCTATGGGTGTCCCTCTGTGTCCCTGCTTTGAGACTCCATGTGCTTGTGTGTCTCTTCCTGATGTGCAGTGTGGGCCTTTTGGAGTGGCATCTGTGTGCTGGGGTGTGGGCACCTTGGAGCTTCTCTGAGTGTGTTTGTTCAAATCAAGGATGTTGGGGGCTGAGGCGTTGTATGTGTGCTCCATGTCTGTGCTGTGGGCTGGGGTGGTGTTGCCTTTCTCCATGCATGGGACCTTCCACAGCAGCCCTGTCCATGGCTCTGTTGGGTGGAGTCCTATCACAGACCCAGGTTAGGTCCCACTTGGCTCCTTCTCGTGCAGTGGGTGAGGAGGAGGTGGTGTAGGTGACGGTGATGGTCATGGCCTTGGCCTGCTCTCGGGCCACATCCCAGGGCTGAGGGTGGGGCTCAGTGGCTAGGGCTCTGGGCTTAGGGCCATGGGTGGGTGGAGTGCACTGGGCTGGAGAGAGCCCAGGTGTCTAGGAAGGCACAGAAGACCACCCAGCTTGGACTTGGGGCAGACCCCCCTCTCCCATTGTTGATTGCTGGGAGCAAAGCTGGAGCAAAGTCCCTTTGTTGGCTTCATGCTGTCTGGGACAAACCTTTCCCTAGGGACTATTACAGAGTTGGTTCCAAGCCTCCCTTATTCTAGCATGCCTGGCCTTGTGCCTACAACAGGGAGCATGGGGTGAGCTGGGTGTCAGGGAGGCCTCAGGGAAGGGAGGTACTGGACCTGGGCCTTGGCCACGCAATTAATTCCCCCCAGGTGGGTAGAAGTGGAGAAATGGCTTGTGCAAAACCTGTGTGGTAGGAGTGGGAGGCTGAGGGTGCCCATCAGGGAGCTGAGAAGCCTGGCCTGGGACTTGAATATGAGCCTGGTGCTCAACCCAAGAGGAATGAAGGTTGGAGTACTCTCCCAGACAGCCAGCCTGACCAGCATCTCCCACTCCCTCACTCCAAAGATGTCCCTCGGGTGGATTCGATGAAGCCCCTAGAAAAGCACTACTCAGTTGTCCTGCCAACTGTGAGCCACAGTGGCTTCCTCTACAAGACTGCTTCCGCCGGCAAGCTGCTGCAGGACCGCCGGGCCCGGGAAGGTGAGTGCTGTGCTGCACCCTGCCCCAGCCCATGGCGTCTGGCACTGCTCTGGGCCAGGGAAGTCAGGGCTGGCTGGACTGGGGGACCCATGAGGATGTCAAGGGGGACTGTGGCAGAGCCACCTGGAAAGCTTTCTGGACATGGTCTCTGGTACACAGTAGGTGCTGAGTAGATGGCCTACTGCAGCAGAGGTAAGACCTGGCACTGTGGAGCAGGCCACTCACTGCTCATTTCCTTGAAATTGAAGAAGTCTGTCCTGAGCTCTCAATGGGTGTGGCCCTAAGGTGCATCGTCTGTTGTTGCAGCTTGTGGATGGTAGGAAGCTGAAGGAATGAATTTGAAGTTCCCTCCCTCTCTGATCTCTGCTTTCCGTTCTGTCCCAGACTCTGACTACAACGCAGAGTCCTTACCATATCCCACCAGAGCCCCAGAGCTGGCTGTCCTCCCTGGCTCAGTCTGCCCCCTCCTCCCTCAGTCTGGCCTCCTTGCTGTTCTGTAGACATGCCAGATTCACTCCCACTTAGCACTGACCATTCCCTCTGCCTCAGATGCTTTTCCCAAATGTCTGTATGGTCAGTCACTTCAACGTGGTCTCTATTTAAATGTCACTTCTGCAGAGATGCTCCAGACCATTTTACCCAAAACAGTGCATCCCATGTCTCTCCCTTGATCCCCTGTAGCCCTAGGGCCTGGAAAGTACACAGCACCCAGTGGGCCCTTGGCATATGTCTGCAGAATGAAGGGAACCTGAGGAAGGGCTGGTGCTTCTGGAGGGAGCACATCCGCAGGCACAGGCTTAAGGATACCACACACTCCGAGGGCAGATATCAGGCCCTGGTAAACACAGCAGGCTGTGGGGGGAACATGGGCCACTGACACTGTGCCCCTCAGCACCTCCTGCTTGAAGGATGAAGCCCTCTGGGATGAAGTCCTCCCGTTCCCAGAGGCTTCTTTGGAACTCTGCTGTCCACAACCTCATTGCCCCTGGTCTACCTCCCTCTGTCTGATAATGTCATTTATGTAACTGCTTGAGTCATCTTTTTGCCCTGGGTGCCAGGAAGCTCTGAGCCACTGTGGAGTTTGAACTGTACACAGTGATGGCCTGGATGTTCTGTTCGTTCTGCTACCTTTCATGGCCCAGATTCCCATTTCCGTTTCCTTTATGGGATCTTGCTGTTGTAGGATGAAACAGGATATAGAGTGGTGGGTGCCTCTGGCAAAGGAGGGTGGGCATGGAGGGCTTCCTGAAGCCTTCAGCCCCAGTGAAAGTGGAAGCTGGGGTTTGGCAGAGGCAGAGGTGTGCCGGGGAAGACCCAGGAGGACCTTGAATGCCACGCCGAGGGGCACAGACTTGTCTCGAGGATGGATAGTCTGGGGGGCGGCCATGGGATGTTTTGAGCAGAGGAAGGGCGTGGAGACTGATCTTCACTGGAGCACTCTCGGGTCTCAGAGTTGGCTGGGGGACCAGTGAAGAGATTGCTGCAGAGATCTGGGGAGAGAAGGAGGAGTGGGCTGTGCTGGGTGGTGAGGCTGCAGAGAGAAGAGGGAAACATGAGTTAGGACGGAGAGGATGTGGGTTAGGTGGGGCCAGGGGCTCAGGGAGGATGCAGAAGGGCTTTTCAGGTGCTGGTGGGGCACACTCAGGGCTCTCCTGCCCAACTTTCTCCCTAGAGTTCAGCCGGCGCTGGTGTGTCCTCAGCGATGGGGTCCTGAGTTACTATGAGCATGAGCGGGCAGTGACACCCAACGGGGAGATTCGGACCAGTGAGATCGTATGCCTGGCAGTGCCCCCTCCAGACTCTCACGGGTGAGCCCTCCTGCTGTGTGCCCCAACCTCTCTGACTGCAGAGAGAGGGAAATAGGTCCAGAGAAGGGCAGGCCTCCCCAGGGTCACACATAAGCACTGACTGAGGTCTCCTGAGGCTCCAAGCTCCACCACTGCTAGAGGGGTGTGTGGGGATCGGAGGGGCGATAAGCGCTGTGGGAAGGGGGCAGAGGGTGGCGGTGGGTGGACAGGTGGGGTGAGGTGGGTGAGTCTGGGCTGTGTATTTACAGCTTCGAGCACACCTTTGAGGTGTACACAGAGGGAGAACGGCTGTACCTGTTTGGGCTGGAGAGTGCGGAGCTGGCTCGTGAGTGGGTCAAGTGCATTGCCAAGGTGGGCCTGGGTTGGCAGGGCAGGCACCTGACAGGCAGGGTCGGACCTCCTGGCAGGTCCTGTGTGGAGCAAGGCTGGGTGAGGAGTGGTGACTCAGGCCACGCCTCTCAGGCCTGACAGTCTGCAGCCCTCTGGAGGGCGGTTGGGAGACTTCCAAGACCAAGGAAGAAGGGGTGTGGGGCTTGCAGTCTTCTTCAGCAGTAAGTGGCAGTCAGCAGTAGGATGGGCAGTACTGACTGCAGAGGGAGTGAGCTCCTTGTCCCTGGAGGTATGCAAGCTGAAGCTGGAGGGAAGAGGCAGGGAGGAGAGCTCTACCTCGGGCACTAGGGCCAGGTGCCCTGTTGGGTTCCCTATGCAGTGAGACCCTGTGACTGTCATCACTTATTCAGTGTTTAGTTGCTGTGGGTCCTGGGGATCAGCATTTGGGGTCCCAAGGACCCAGATGGGCCAGTCTGAGTCCTGGCTCTTCAGTAGCTCCCTTGTGGGTGGGGGAGACATGTAGGGTCCAGACAGCACCAGTGAGCCATGCTGTGGTACATGGCCAGGATGCGTAGGTACCATGGGTGCACAGAGAGGGACACTCTCCGTGGTGTCTGAGAAGGGCCACAGGGGCACACGTCTGAGTGGGTGAGCAGTGGGCATGATGCTGCAGTTTGGGCGCGGTGCTGGGTTCTGCCCTGGGGAGGAAAAGAGACAGCTGAGTGAGGAGAGGTTCCTTGTCATAAGCCTCACAAGCTCAGGCACTCGGGGTCCCAGAAAGGGGGTGCTGTCAGCTGATACAGTCTTCCTGGTCATCTCCCCCATCAGGCATTCGTGCCTCCCCTGGCTGAGGACCTACTGGCCCGGGACTTTGAGCGACTTGGGCGCCTACCCTACAAAGCTGGCCTGAGCCTCCAGCAGGCCCGGGAGGGCTGGTTCGCTCTGACTGGTTCTGAGCTCCGCGCCGTCTTCCCAGAGGGGCCCTGTGAAGAGCCGCTGCAGCTCCAGAGATTGCAGGAGCTTTGTGCGTGGACCTGGACCCAGACCCCAACCTCCAGGGCACCCTTGTCCCAGCTCCCAACCCCTAGCCCCTGTCTAGAAGTCTGAACAGTATCCTGGTCTGGCCAGAAAGAGCCAGCCTGTCCTCCTGTGTCCTCTCCTGCCCTTAGGGTGCATCTTGGTGGCCATTTAGGTCGGTGGGTGGTCCTAAGGGTGTGTGCCCAGAGGGCCTCAGGAGGGAGCAGGCTGGGGATTATGAACGAGGTCTGGGCCTCACCCTGACTGGCCCCTCCACAGCCATCCAGGGGGACAACGAGAACCAGGTGCTGGTGCTGGTGGAGCGAAGGAGGTGAGCCATGGCCTCCTGGAGGGAGCTGGCCATTCTGACAAGCCTGGGAGAGATGGAGTGGTGACTTGAATGTCCTTTGTAGGACGCTGTACATCCAGGGAGAACGGCGGCTAGACTTCATGGGTTGGCTAGGGGCCATTCAGAAAGCAGCAGCCAGTATGGGGGACACCCTGTCTGAGCAGCAGCTTGGGGACTCGGACATCCCAGTGATTGTGTACCGCTGCGTGGACTACATCACCCAGTGCGGTGAGGCTCAGACCCCACCCCTACTGCCCAGGGCCTGCCCCTTGCAGAGAGCCATCCAAGGCCCAGGATCCTTTTGAAAGTAGCTGTGTACCCTGCCCCGCCCCAGGCCTGACCTCTGAGGGCATCTACCGCAAGTGCGGGCAGACATCAAAGACCCAGCGGCTGCTGGAGAGTCTCCGGCAGGATGCCCGCTCTGTGCACCTCAAGGAGGGCGAGCAGCACGTCGACGACGTCTCCTCTGCACTCAAACGCTTTCTGCGGGACCTGCCAGATGGACTCTTCACACGTGCCCAGCGCCTGTCCTGGCTGGAGGCCTCAGGTGGGCCCTGCAGCCCATGCTTAGCCTTATCAACTTCTAT
This sequence comes from Dinomys branickii, assembly GCA_004027595.1. Taxonomy (NCBI): domain Eukaryota; kingdom Metazoa; phylum Chordata; class Mammalia; order Rodentia; family Dinomyidae; genus Dinomys; species Dinomys branickii. The sequence continues at coordinate 10,730 of PVLD010004620.1, forward strand.
CTTTGGATCCCCTTCAGCCCCCATCATGCACCTGGGTAGAGCATGTTCCTGCAGACAGGCTCCAGCCTGCCCTTCTCTATTTCCCGCTGCTCTTAGCACTGTGCACCATGTATCCTTGGGGATAGAGAATTCCGTGTCCTTGCTGAGTAGGGCGCTTGCTGTGACTTGGAGGGCATAGGGAGTGTTGTCACCCATCATGACAGGCGGAGCAGCCAGGGCGTGGGGGGTGTGGTGTGGGTGGGGGCTTCTGACCTGTGACCCATCTGCCCCACCCAGAGATTGAGGATGAGGAGGAGAAGGTCTCCAGGTACCAAGAGCTCCTGGTGCATCTGCCCCCTGTCAACCGGGCCACGGTGAAGGCTCTTATCAGCCACCTGTACTGGTGAGGGGTGACACCAGTGCGAGGCTCTGGGGGGATGGGGTGGAGAAGATCCCTCTACTCCCTTCCCGGCTGACTGCCCTTCCCTGGGAACCAGGCAGGCCTGAGGATTGAGGATGGACTCATTTCCAGGGTTTGCTTTGTTATTTTACATCCCGCAGGGTGGGAAAACAGGATTTTTCAGTTTGGGGCCAGGACACTTTGACTAGATCTTACAGCTTCCTGGCCCTACTCCTCACCAGGACCCAAAATGTCCCTTTAGTTAGGAGCCCACTGAGCATGACCTTCCTTGGCCTCAGTCTAGTTTGGTCTGGACCTGTCAGCAAGATGGGCTGGGAAACTCTGGGCTGGACTCCTCACTTGTGTGTCTTTCCTCCCCTGTCTAGTGTCCAGTGCTTCTCAGACACAAACCAGATGAACACACACAACCTGGCTATTGTGTTTGGCCCCACGCTCTTCCAGACAGATGGGCAGGACTACAAGGCTGGCCGGGTGGTAGAAGACCTCATTAGCCACTATGTGGTGGTGTTCAGTGTATGTCCCCAGCCAGTGGCGGAGGAGGGCAGGGCTGAGCCCCTCAACTGGCAGTGACCTGCTACCCTTTGCCTTCTCTCCCTCCCAGGTGGACGAGGAGGAGCTGAGAAAGCAGCGGGAGGAGGTCACTGCCATTGTGAAGATGCGAGTAGCTGGCACTGCCAGTGGGACTCAGGTGGAGGCTGGGCCTGTGTAGGGGCTGGGCTGGTGGTGGGCGCCTGTTCCCTAGATCTCCAACTGAGCCTTGTCTCCCTGCAGCATGCTGGTGACTTCATCTGCACAGTCTACCTGGAAGAGAAGAAGGCAGAAAGTGAACAGCATGTCAAGGTGAGGGCTGGGGACCTAGAAGCCAACAGGCCAGTAGAGTCAGGCTGGGCCAGGGCCAGGCCCAGGTGGCCAGGGGAGCAGGGCTTCCAACCTACGGAGATCGCATTTGGGACAGTATCTGCCTGGTGCTGGGTCTGTCTTTTCTCCTTATCAGGACCCTCAGAGACATCCAAGGACTCAGAACTTAAGAGGGCTGTGTTTGGAATTCCACAGCAGGGTAGTGGCAGGGCAGGGACCAGGGTAGGCTGATCTTCTCCTTGCTCATTACAGATCCCAGCATCTATGACTGCTGAGGAGCTTACCCTGGAGATCCTGGACCGCCGCAATGTGGGCATTAGGGAGAAGGACTATTGGACTTGCTTTGAGGTCAACGAGAAGGAGGAAGCAGGTGAGTGACCAGCAGGACTGGTGTGAGGCCAGGTGTGACCTCATCTGGGCCGTAGCCCCAGTGGGTACTTCTCTTCCTCTGCAGTGTGGGGACCATGGTGTGAACAGGGTTTTGGATGACACCTGTGAATGCCACATTGATGAGGACTATGGTCTCTATGATAGTGGTGACAGGGCTGGTGGGGGTTGAGGTGACTGATGACTGTCGTGTAGCTGATTTGGACAGAGGAGGGGTAGATGGTGCCAGCCATCCCACCATGATGGTGTTTTCTCAGCAGTCAGTGAGAGTAGTGTTGGTTGCAGAGGTGACAATGTTGAATTCAGCAATGGAACTGCAGGGTGGATGACACTGTTCTTGGTAGTGTAGGGCGTGGTGAGTGGTGGTGACCATGCAGGTGCGTTAGCGTGGCGGTGGTGGCAGTGGCATAGATGAGGGTGGTTGTGATGGTGTTGTGGATGGCTGTGGCAGTAAGTGGTGGTGGTGATCAGGACCTTTGATGGTGAAGGTGAAGGCTGGTCTTGGTATCCATGGAGGTGAAGGGTGATCTTGGATCAGTGAAGGTTTATTTGTTTTACTGTTGTTTGTCGATTGCCAGGCACTGGCCTGAGGAGCCAGGCATACCATCCCTACCCTCATGGGGCTCAGTCTAGTGAGGGATGGAGACATTAATCCTATGGTCACACCAAGTAAGGAACAGCTACAGCCATGTTAGCTGCTGTGAAGGAAAGGGCCAGTGTCACCAGAGCTTGTGTCAGGGTCTCTGGCTTGAGGCCTGAGCCAGATGTGGAGGTAGAGTCAGGATTACCTGATGAGAATGTGGTGGGAGTGCTCCTGGGGAAGCAAAAGCAGCACCAGAAGAGCCCTGGGGTGGGCAGAGGCCTGGCTGTGCCACGCGGAGGAAGCCAGCTGCACGGGGTGGAGCTAGGGATGGTGGCAAACGAGCCGAGCTAAGGGAGCTGGCAGTGCAGGGCGGTTGGAGGGTTAGAGATGGTGCCATGAGAGGGTTGCTGCTGCGGGTGGGGAGCGGCGGGGCGAGGGAAGTGGGGACACACACCACAGGCTGCTTTGAAGCTCTAGTAGTTGTCCAAGGAAAAGCCAGCCAGGGCTGGGCAGCGGAGGGCCAGGCAGGGATCTCCGCAGAGGGCGGAGGGAGTGGGGAGTGCTTCTGGCTTGGGCGGTCTGGCCTCTGACACCGCTGTTGTTTGCGCCGATGGGGACACTCGTGGGATGATCACTGGCTTGGTTTCGCTCAGGTGTGTTCACCCAGAAGCGTGGCTGTGGGAAGGAGAGTCACGTTGGTGGTGTGCTGTGGTGCTAGTGGGTGGTGGGAGTGGATGACAGATGTGTAGGTGATGTGTGCCATGTGTTGGCCCTTGGTGGATCAATGGAGACTTGGTCCCAGTGACAATGTGTGTGACCTCTCGGCAGAGCGCCCGCTGCACTTTGCAGAGAAGGTGTTGCCTATCCTGCATGGGCTGGGAATAGACAGCCACCTGGTGGTGAAGAAGCACCAGTCCATGGAGGCCATGCTGTTGTACCTGGGTAGGTGGGGCCTGCAGGGGGTGGGGCAGGCTGGGTGGGTCCCTCTATCTGTCCAGAGCCTGGGTGGGACCTGGTGACATTAGCTAGGAGCAGCTCAGTCAGAGGGCACCAGGTGGGCTGGCCCCTGTGGAGGCGGGGGCAGGATGGGGCAGTTTCCTTCATCTGGGGACTCTGCTCCGGGGTTCCTGGGTCCGTGGGTGGTTGGTGGTACAAGCCATGCTTACTCCAGTCTGCCCCCAGCCAGCCGTGTAGGCGACACCAAACATGGCATGATGAAGTTTCGGGAGGACCGGAGCCTGCTGGGTCTGGGGCTGCCCTCGGGGGGCTTCCACGATCGCTACTTCATTCTTAACAGCAGCTGCCTGCGGCTCTACAAGGAGGTCCGGGTAAGCGGCCCCACGGGTCCCGCCCCATGTCAGGTACCAGCGCCAGTGTGCTCAGACACCCATGCACAAATGTTCCCCTGGGTCTGTGAGTGGAAGTGTCTCTATCGTGGGGCCTTGGGATGGCACAGCAGTGGGGGAGAGCTGTAGACTCTTCTGTGGCCCTGGGTGGCCACTCCACTGTGCCTTGTAGCCCTACCAGGCCCTGGTAGCTGTATGCAGTCATATCGTACTTGTCATCGTGGCACCACAAGAACATGCTGCATGGTGACAACCCCAGTGTGGCCCGTGCCTGCCTAGCTACTTCCCATGTTAAATCCCTCCCACACATTCCCTGCGCTCACACTGTCCACAGGCTGGGGAGCCTCCCATCTTCTGCACATAATGCCATGTCCCCCACCCACCACTGCACACACTCCCGGCTCTAGGCCTGGGGTGACTTCTTCCATAACCCTGATCCTCTATCAAACAGAGCCAGAGGCCGTGGAGCGGGGCCCCTGAGACTGTGAGTAGCTGTGGGAGGACTGCCAGCTGCCTTACACCGCCTGGGGGCGAGGCGAGCCGGGTGGGAGCATGGGAGACAGCAAGGGCTCCTAGATCTCTCCAGGCATGGTTCCCTCTCCCCGCATTCTGGGGTCTGCGACCTAAGCCCCTTCATCCCTAACCTTGTCTGGGGTCCTTTCTCCAAGATGAGTCCCCTGTCCGTTCAGTGCTCTACAGTTTCCCGTAGGACTCAGTGCAGAAATGAAGGAGCCAGTCACGGAGAGCCCAAAGCTTGAACTAGAGTTCTCATCCTCACCTTCTTCTTTCCAAATCTTGAAGTCACGGGCTGTTGGAATATCCTTGCTGCCGCCTAATGTTAAAGTGCCAAGGTGGACAAGAGGTTTGCAGGGTACCCTCCGCAGCCTCCCTGGCAGGTTGCCCTACTTGGCCTTTGCACAGTCCTGGGAGAAGGGAACTCATCTGCCCCTCCCTTAGGGCTCCCTTACTCCTACTGGGTGACTTCTGTCTGAGAGAAGGCACGTGCTCAGTGCAACTGAGACTCTGCCTCCCATGAGCCCCTGCAGGTCTCACAGAGTGTAGATATCCTGCAGAGGTGTGCAGCAGACATGGTGCCAGACCAGCGTGCTGGTCTGAGCTCTCATTGCTGCCCCGACAGCATCTGTAGTTCCCTTCTGCCTGCTGCGTCTCCCGAGGGCTTCTGGACAGGCCTGGCTGCCTGGAGAGAGCAGAGCCGATAGAGCAGGACCCTCACCTCCTTCTCTGCATGATACACATCTATTATTGCAGCCTCCTGGGCTGGGGGCGCTCTTGTCTTTGCCACTCTCTGTGACCATATCTGCCCCTCCAGTCAGCCCACCAAGGCTCTGCCACGTTATCTCCTTGGCTCTGTCTCCTGCCCTGACTTGCTTTACTTCTTGCTTAACCCTAGGTCTTTCCCCCTCCCTCCCAGCCCACGGCCTATTTTCTGTTTCTTCAGCCCCACTTTCTGTGCATCCTTTCTGCGTGAAGGCTCCTTCCCAGAGCCTTATGTTCTTGCCAGTGGCGTGATCTCCTTTACGGCCCATCTCAGTGTGCTACTCCACTGTGGCATCTCCCAGGCTGCCGGCTGAGTTCTTCAGTGCTCCTGACCGGGCTTCTCCCTGCTTGCGCACAGGCGTCTTCCTCACTGTGTTCTCTCCGCACTGCTTCCTCACCTCGTGTGTTTGCTCCACACTTCCTTTCTCACGTACTGATGACTGTGCCTTCCTTCCCACTGCCCAGTTCCTCCTGGCCTGCAGCTCCGTTCATCCCATGTCTGCCTCCCGGCCTGCAGCGTAGGATCAATGTCAGGTCAGGTCCTATCCATAGAAGACATGGGGCTATTTCCTCAGGCCCTTGGTCATTAGGGTCTCCCTGAAAAGTCCCCATTCAGGCCGTCCTAAACCACAACCCCTGTGATAGCACAGAAGTCCCCTCAAGTCTCTAAGGAGCCCATCCTTTTGTGACAGCAGACAAGTTAGCAGCTCCCAAAACTTGCCGGCTCCCCTAGCCATGCTTTCGTGGTCTCTCTGCTTCTGCTGAGGTACCATGCCTGGAGCAGCTAGGGGCGGTGGTAGGGAACAAGGTGGAGATGGCTCAGTCTTGGACCCCCAGCTTTGGTTGTAAGTGAATCTCCCTTCCCTGCCATCTCTCCTGATGCCCTTGCTGGCTCCAGGGGTGCCTGGTAGGCACCGAGCAAATGGCCCTCAGAGCCAGAGGAAGACTCCAGCCAACCAGCCTCTTCCCTGGGTGCCATTGCTCCTGTTCCTCCGCCTCCAAGCCAGCTAGCCCGCTCCTTCTCAGCCCAGACCCTTGTGCAGAGGCGGGGGCCAGCCGGGAGCGTGTCAGTGACCTGGTGGTACCCCTCCCCAGTACATTGGTCTTTTGCTTCCTGTTCTAGGCCATCGGGATGTTTTCCCTCTGGTCTGTTGAACAGCAGTGTGCTTCAGCTTGAGTTGTTAGCCTTGTCATGGAACCAAAGAGCTAGTAACAGCTGGCCTCAAGCCTTCTGCTCACACGGTCAACCCGGGAGCCTCATGGGGCTGGGGGAATGGGGAGAAGAGTGAATAATTGAGACAAATGTAGACACAAGCAGCTGCCTGAAGCACTCAGATGGCACCTACCGTTCCAGCTGGGTGCCAACGGACACCGGGCAGACTTTCCCTCCTTGCACCATCTGACCCAGGCTGATGCTATGAGTCGATTCTCCAGTTTGCAGGGCAGCAGGCTGGGTCTGGGGTCCTCTGCCCTGGGTATCCCAGCTGGGCTGACTGCTTCAGGGACTGAGGGTTGACTGTCTGATGCTGCTGCAGGGATGGAGGCTGGGGCGGAGGGCTGGCTGGGAGGGCTTTGTCAGGGAGGCTTCCTGGAGGAGGTGCCCTATGCTGGGCTTCAGAGGGGCTGGGGAACAGAAGAAGGCAGTGTCCAGGTAGGAGGACACTGCCTCCAGCCCTGCCCTGAGTGACTGAAGGGCCCTCTTCTCCTCTTCCTTGTCTCAGAGTCACCGGCCTGAGAAGGAATGGCCTGTCAAGAGTCTCAGGGTCTACCTGGGCATAAAGAAGAAACTCCGGCCGCCCACCTGGTGAGTGGAGGGAGGACTCGGGAGACAGACCTGCAGCTGGGACCTGTTGGGCTCAGAACTGAGGGGGAGGCACAGCCAGGACCCTTGAACTTGACAGGGATCTCTGCAGTAGTTCTGAAGCTGCAGCCCCCTTAACCAGCAGCTTTGCCTGCATGCACCTTAGAGTCACAAGTTCACAGGCATCACTGCGGGCCTCCTGAGTCTTGAATTCCAGGGGAGGGGGCAGCCCAGACTGGTTGTTAATTAATTGACAAGATGTCCTAGGAACATTGATGCACATGTTTGAGAATCACTGGGGTCTTCCTGTGCCTCGGCTCCCATATCTGTGTCATAGGGACAATAATCGCACATCGTTTCCAAGGGTGACTGTGTACTTGCACGCATTGGAAGGTGCTGTGTGCCACTCCTCCCCGTTATACATCCAAGTTGCCAGACTTGATTTTCTGACTTGCTCCTTGGCTGTTCTCTGCACCTGGCTATTTGTGGGCCTTGGGCTGGCCTGGGCTGGGATGTCAGGGGGCATGTGTTTTGTTTTGCCTCCCTCGCTCCCTCCTTCCGTCCCTTCCGGGCTTCTTCCCTTGCTTCTTTCCTTTCTTGTGTGTGTGTGTGTGTGTGTGTGTGTGTGGTTCTGAGAATGGAACCCAGGGCCTTGCCCGTGCCAGGCAAGGATTCTACCACCGAGCCACATTCCCATCCATGCCTGGGCTTGTGGGTAGGGATGCAAGGTCCTGGGAGGTGGTGGGGGTTAATAGAGGGAAGAGGCCATGGCTGTCGTGCGCTGGGCTTGTGAGAAGGCCTCCAGCTTTGCCTCAATTCTTCCTGGGAGCCGGCGTGGGCTGACAAGCGACCCCACTCCTTTGCTCCTCCTCTGTAGCTGGGGCTTCACGGTGGTACATGAGACAGAGAAGCATGAGAAGCAGCAGTGGTGAGCGAGGGCCCCGATCTGAGACCCAGGCTGGAGGGGTAGCAGCTTGGGCCCCATGAATGGATCACCCCCTCCCTGCCCAGCTGTACCCCGCTGGGAAATCTGGGCTGGGAAGATGGGCAGGGTGTCCCTACCTTAGCCCAGCCTTTAGCAGGGACCAGACCTCTGCCCTCCCTGCAGGTACCTGTGCTGTGACACACAGATGGAGCTTCGGGAGTGGTTTGCCACCTTCCTCTTTGTGCAGGTACCAGTGCTGGGCCGTGGGGTGGGTGGGGTTCTGGAGGCCCCATTGCTTCACTGTCTAGGCCATTCACTGCCTCGAGGAGGCTTTGAGTTGAGTTTGACTCACTCACCTGTGTATTCAGTGAGTCAGTCCTTCCCAGTGCCTCTGTAGTCCAGGCGCTCCTGTACAGGAAGGAACCGAGACCCACTGTACTCTAACCCCTTAGTGCTATGGTGACAGAAGGGAGCCAGAGACCCTGATCTGGTGGTGTGAGCTGGGCGCAGGATGGCAGCAGGGGAAGGGTGTGATGGGAACCGAGTGCCTGAGCATGTTGGAGAGCTCACCAGGAGGGGACGGCTTCCAGGCAGAAGGAACAGTGTATGCCAAGCCTGGAGATGCAGAAGACGAGTGCCACTGTCCCATGGGGTGTAAAGGGAAGAGCCACAAAGGCCAGAAGCGGGCTCTGGGAAGGGATTCAGGAATGGAATGTCAGAGACCCTTGAAAAGGCCAGGTAAGGTGGCGTATGCCTGTAATTCAGCACTCCAGGAGGCTGAGGCAGGAAGATTGCAAGTTTGGTGTGGGCAAATGACTGAGATGCAATCTCAAATTTTAAAAAAGATTAGGATTGTAGCTCAGTGAAAAGGCCGTCAGTCCCTAGTGTCACCAAAAAAAAAAAAAAAAAAAAAAAAGAAGGAGGAGGAAAAAGAAAGGGTGAATGCAGGAAACCGAACTTGACATCAGAGAGCGCTCACTGTGGGTGGGATGTGCAAGAGAGAAGGGACAGAAGTGAAAAGTCTGCACATGAGGGCAGTGACCTGGCTGCTGTTGTGGCCTACACAGGAGCAGGGTGGTGAAGAACTCTGAGCCAGAGTAGAGCCAGAGTGGTTAGACTTAGAGCAGATGAGTTGGAACAAACAGTTGCGCAGGAGAGCTGAAGAAGTATTTAGGGAAAAGAGAAATGAAACTACCGGGACCTGGGCTTCCTTTTCCTATAGCTACATTGATTTTGACCCTGAGTTTCCTAGTAGTCAAGGCCTAAAGGGACAGAAGGTGAATTTTGTAGTTGGTAGTTCCTGGAAGAGGAACCGCAGCCATATTCCTCTTGGAGAAATGTTTTCTTGGTGCTGCATTCTTGGAGAGGTTTGTGGATCCGGAGATGGGAGTTGTTGAGTAACGTAACATGCTGTGTTTTGCTGGGCATGCAGTCATCATCTGCTCACAGCTGCTCCTCATATCGGCTGCGATCAAAGCTGAGGGTGTCACCTCTGATCTTAGCTGGAGGCTTTCTGGGAAGGGTAGGCGGATCCAGAGCTGTGTCTGAGTGAGCTGAGGTGTGACCCAGCCCTTCTCTCCCTTCCTCCCCAGCACGACGGCCTGGTGTGGCCCTCGGAGCCCTCGCGTGTGTCCCGGGCAGTGCCCGAGGTCCGGCTGGGCAGCGTGTCACTGATCCCCCTTCGTGGCAGTGAGAATGAAATGCGCCGGAGTGTGGCAGCTTTCACTGCAGACCCTCTTTCTGTGAGTGGCCATCATCCCTGGGGCGGAGGACTGGGGCCCCGGGCTCCCACACACCCACTCAGGCTCTGAGTGCCCGTCAGCCCCCCTCCATCCTTGGTGGCTTCACAGAGCTGCTCCCCGATCCTGGTGACCCCAGCTGCTGAAGCCTCTATGACCATGCTCCACTGCTGGTGGCCCTCTGGCCATCACACAGCTAACAAAAGCTGGACTTCTGGCCTCCCTACAGGTCCTCCGAAACGTCTGAGTGTGGAAGCCAGCCTGGCTCTGGGATCCTGCTGCCATGACCGTGACCTGACTGTGATCGGGAAGCCTTCCTGTTCAGACACCCTCATGCTCCACGTGCCTGGCATGAGCCAGCAGGGGCACATGAGGAAGCCGCACCCCACATCCCACATCCTGTGTACGGCCTGGGGCTCTCTGGCTGGGAATGGGGGCAGCAGGGCAGCCCTCCTCCTGGTACTCCAGGTGCACAGCCCTCCAGGGATGGCCTGCTCACCCCAGGGTCACCCTGAGTTTGCCGGCTTGGAGAGATGGACACAAGCTCTGGGGGACATCGTTCTTCCAGGGCTGGAGGCCTGGGGGCCCCGCTGGAAGGGAGCCCACCCCCTGCCACAAATGCCACAGCAGCAAAAAGCAGGGGCTCAAGAGGTGCTCTCAGCCGAGTGGGAAGGGAGCGCTTCAGGGCTAAGAGTTGGACTTTGGGGACTTCAGGCTCCTTCCAGTCTGGGCTGGTTGGGAGGGCCCAGGCTGCCTGACGCCTCTTCCCCACTTTGGGGTCCTTTTGATAATATAAATATATCTGTGTATTTTACCCTATGGTACTGAGGCCTGTGATTGGTTGAGGGAATTGGGTGTCTCTGTGTTGGTTGGGAAGCCCAGAGGTGAGTGCCTGGTGCCCTAGAGCTGGAACCTGAATTCTTTTTCTCAGCTGGACTGTTCAGATAATCTCCCCTGCCCCAGGCACAGCCTCAGCCTGGCACAATGCCATCCCCGCCGTACCACTGGACAGCCAGGCTGGACACCCCAGCTGGGCCTGAGCCCCTGTCCTTGCCACAGTCTGAGCCAGGGCCTGAGTGTCAGTGACTCAGGACAGCCCCATCAGCAGGCTCTGCTGGAGGCACAAGGCCACAGATACACAGAAGGTTTAGGAAAGAGGACTTCAGGTCACTCTCGGTCCCTGTGCACAGCCCTCCAGAGGTGGGATGGTCCTCGCACCAGGAGCAACCAGACAAGCCTTGAGCAGTGGAAGAGATAATGGGCTGTTTAGAGACAGATGTGGGACTCTCTGGGAAGGTGCCAGACACCAATTCCCACCTCCTAGAGCCTCATCACCACCCGCCCCTCAGGGCCCTGTGGGAAGACCTGCTGGCCTTCTGTGCCTTGACGGAGCCAGGAGGGGCCACATGGCCTCTGACTCCTGTAACCCAGCTCAGTGGGGAGGTCTGGTGGTGGCATCAGGGATCTGGACTCCCGCTACCTTGTTCTTGTCTTTCAGGAAGGGGACGCAAGTGCCAGGAGACTGGCACAGGTTCCTTGAACCCTACTGCCCTGTTTAACAGGTTGGGCCCAAGTCCCTTGGGTCTCTCAGCTCTTGTCTTGCACTGGATTGTCTGCTCAGGCCAGACTAGTGGATCAAATGCCTGATCATTCCAATGCTAGCATGGGCAAGGCTGATGGACCCCCTTGTGCGAGTGCTCAGGGGTTGGGATTCTTCTCTGAATCTGACCTTTCGGTGTCCATTTAACCCTGAGGCCTATAGAGTGGGTGGAACTGGGGGTGTCTGCCTGCTAAGCTGGCTCTCACTGTCTTGGCATAGGAGCTGGCTGCATAGACTGCATTTGGCCACTGGGGGGCAGCTATGGACCACTCATCCTTGCAGTGTGGTCACTGTGGCTTGGGTTTTGTGGTACTGCAAGGTGGAGCAAGTTCCAGCCCTGCCTTTGGCTCAGGGCTGGTGATGTGCTGGAAGGCAGCACAATACAAGAATGTGCGTGGGGCTCCAGGCTGCAGGACCTGGGAGGAGGGAGCAGCCATTCACCAAGAGCCGAATGAGTCAGAGCCACTGCTTTTTACACTGTCTACTCTTGGGGGAGAGGGAGGGGGCTGTCCTGAGACCACACAGCTTTTCTGCTAGGCCTGAGCACCATTTCCACTGCCATGTTGGAGGAGTCTCTTGTTCCTGTTCTGATTCCAGTACTGTGTTTCCCTGTCACAGGTGGCCCAATGACCACAGTGTTGGAGGCTTTGCTAGTCCTTGGCAGAAGGACCCCTAAAAGCTGGGCCTTTGGGGACCCTTGGTGGTTTGTGTGCATACTGGGGCTTGGGGCAGGTACACATGAGAAGCCCAGAGCTCAGGTTAGGGAGCTGGTCCTAGAGGAATGTGCCTGGGATGAGGACTGGAGGAGGAGGGCAGGGCTTTGAGCGCCAGTGCACATTCAGGCCTAATTCCAGGGGACCACAGGGAGCCCTGGGTGTGAGGGCTCAGGAGTAGAGAGGAGGCTGAGGGAGAGGAAGGCACAGGGGCTTGGAGAGTTGAGATGGCTGCTTTCTCTCTTCTTTCTCCCAGCTCAGCCTTCTACCTTGCAAAGTGCCCAGCAGCTAAGCCCGAGGGGCCTTTGGGCCTGAGGAGACTCCTGGGAGACCCATCACGGGAAGTGAGCCGGCGGGGAGGGGCTAGGCCCTACCAACATTCCCCTACCCCTGAGCACAGGGATGGGGTTGGGCTGGAACTGGACCCTTCTTCACTAGCCCCAGCCTCTGGTCGCCCCCAGCCCCCTGCTCACAACCTGTTGCCTTGAGGTAGCGTGGGTGTGGGTGCCAGCGCTGTGATTCACCAGCTCTGTGGCTTTGGTCAAGTGACTTATGTCTCTGATCTCTGGTGTTCTTGTGTGTACTTTAGAGATATTAATAGTAGCTGCCTCCTAGTGGGTTCTGTCGAGGATTAAATGAGCTGATCAGTGTGAAGTACCTAGCACTGTCCCTTACTAATGCTCTTTCCAAATGTCTGGGGAGACTTCATGGCATCCAGAGTCCTTCCCGGGCCTGGTGTGTTCACTCAGCCAACAGGTACTGATAACCTGTGGCGGACAGAACACAGTGTGTGTGTGTGTGTGTGTGTGTGTGTGTGTGTGTGGTGTGGAGCCCTCATGGGGGCGGGAAGAGATTGATCAAGGAAGTCTCCACAGAAGACTGGAGCCTAAGACTGGCGGTGTCACTGTAGGTGGACCTGAGATGAAGAGACAGCTCCAGGGGAGGGTGTGATGTGGCCACAGGCAAGGCCATGTGACCTGCAGTGAGGCCTGTTGTGGCTGGAGCCTAGTACCCCTTTCCTCTGTGCCTCCTCCCTGCCCCTGAAACATGACCACAGTCCAGTCAATGGGCCCCCTGGGCTCTTCCCCCACCAGAAAAAGGCATAATTCCTGTTCACTTAGGCAGCTCTGTGACCTTAGGGACTCTGCTCTGGGAACTCTGCCTCTTCCATTCTCACGGGTTCAACTGGCCAGACCCTCCCCACCTCTCCTCCCATGATTACTGCCTTCAGGAAGCTCTTCTGGATTGCCTTTCCAGTGCACTGTAAAGTGTACACTTCAGAGGTGCCCACACACGCGTGTGGGGGGCGGGCCGTTTGCACTCAGCTAGGAACTGGCTCTGGAGGAGCTGTAAGGAGCAGTCTCTGGTCAGCCCTGGCTGGCCCAGCCCTGGCCTGTCCCCTCTCCCACGCCACTTTCAAGCTATGGAAATTTCCACACTTTCTCTGCCCTGGTTACAGCTCCTGCTGCTGCATTGATCACCCTGGAGACACAGTGACACAGGCGCACACATGCCACACATATACACTCATGCTCTGTATGCACTTGCCTGCACACCTCAGCCTGCACTTTCAGATCCACAAGTACATCACACATGCACACACACACACACACACACACACACAGCACGTGGAGGAACACCTACGCACGAGTGCTGTCTAGGAAAATTGTTCCCCCCGCCTCCTGTTGCTCCCCACTCTGCTCTGTCCGCCCACCACCACCCACCTCCAAACACAGACCAGGGAGAGGGGCTGATGGGCCTCCCACCCCTTGTCAGCGGGGGGCCATTTCCCCTGCGTGGCTATTGGGTGCTCTCCCTCTCCCCAGCCCTCCCTACCTTCCTCTCTACCACCATTCTGCATTCTCTGTCTTCCTTCCACATAAGTCACTCTGAGTCCTTTTTTGTTATTCTTTTGACACTAAAGTGGGAACTGAACTTTCTCCCTGCCCTGTGTCTTCTGAGGGTCTCCGGCTGTGGACCTCACAGGCTAATGGAAGCAGAAGGACAGGCTAGGCAGGGGCATTGGGGGCCTGAATCTCATCTCCTGTCACTTTGTCCTCCTCCTGGGTGAGAGGAGGAGTGGTGTGCCTGGCACCATGGAGACCAGCGTCATGGTAACAAAGCCCATACTCTGGGTGGGCACAGCCTTCCTCCTCCAGGGTTGAGGGCCCTACAGGAGGAGATGCCGGGAGGCCTGGAGGAGGTGGGCCTTGTGTTGGTGCCCACCGCTGCCGCACCTGCGTCTGGCCGGTACCACCCCCAGAACACTCCACATAGACCAACTCACATTGCACCCTCCAGTGCTGCAAGTCACTGATCCTAGGTGGACAGAGGTCCTCTCCTAAACAGGATCACCACAGCAGGGGGCCCAGGAAGCAGGGCTTGCCAGAGTCATGCGGCCTCCGAGGGGAGATGGAGTGGGTGTGGCTCAGTGGCCGAACTCTCACCTTTCAGACCTCAGTTCTCTCCTCTGGTCCCCGGCCTTCTACCCAGCTCAGTGATCACTGGGGCTGAGGAGTCAGTCTGTCGTTCCTGCTCCCGGGAAGTCTCCATGCTGTCCTTGGTGCTGACAATAATGACGATGGTGCACATGGCAGTGCTGATGAGTCAAGATAGGGCACTCACAGCTACTGTGCTAAGGCTTTGCGTGTGTCATCTCTTCTCATTCTTAGGAGATTTGCAAGGAAGAGGGCCAGTAAGTGGCTAGTCAGACCAGCATCGCAGGTCCTTCCCGGGTGGGCTAAGCAGGCCAAGCTTCCTGCATGGAGCTTGCCCCAGCAGGTGCTCTTTTCTTGGCAAGTGGTGAACTCTCTTCAGTTCTGTTTCTCTTGCTGGAGAGAGTTCGTGGGGGAAGATCTGGAGCATAATCTGGGTCTAACCTTAGGATTTCTAGAAACCTGAGGGTCCTTTTTCTAAGAGGATGGGAAACAGGGCCTTTCTCCTGTGGTTAGACCTGGGGAAGCTCTTTCCTGCAGACCAGCAATGCAGAAACGAGATATCCATTGCCAGGTCCTTTTAGCATCAAGTCTGCTGCCCAGGCTGGAGCCTAGGGATGGATAGGAGGAGACCCCTGCTCCTCAACTTGTCTCCCAACCTTGCTGGAACCCTCAGGTTGCAGCTGGCTTATGTAATCATTCAAATATAGCATCTGCCTTTATCCTACTGAGTCACACCCCCTCAGTCCCCCCTCAGGTGCAGGAAAAGGGGGAAGAGGTAGATCGGGGCTAAGTGGGAGGCTCAGGGGCTCCCAGCAAGGAGGATCCTAGTGCACTGGGTTGAAGGGCAGTGGTGAGGGGGCTGGGGGCTGGGCCTTGGCTCCCAGGGAGAGTGAAACCTTCCAGAATATGAAGCCACAAGGGTCACTTCTGCCTTGACCCATCTCTGCTGAAAGTGTGTGGGGTCCTCTCCCCAGGATCACAAGCGTTTCTTTCCTGAGTTTCTGTCTCAACTGGGGAGGCAAGTGAGGGAGAGGTAGAAAATTGGAAAAAGGGGCAGCTTGAGTTGTGCTAGGGCCAGCTTTGTGCGTTACTCACTGTGTAATCTGGCAGATCTCTGCCCTCGGGTTCCCTATCTGTACAATGAGGGATCGAACCCTACAGGCTCTAGAATCTTCTGCTCCTTCCTTCGTATTCCTGGAGATGATACAACCTTAGGCAGAAGGTACCCAATGTCAGGTCCAACTCCGTGCTAGGCTGACTTCCTTCTCCTTTTCTCTGACCATCCCAAATCTACTCATTCTTACGAGCCAAATCAGCACATGTTACCCATGGGACAGGGTAGGCAGGAGGGGTCGCTGGCTTTTGGGCTAAGGGCTAAGCAGCCCTGAGCTACCTCTCTCCTGACTTGACCTTTGTCCCACTGCCTTGTCCCTCTGCAGTAGTGGAAAGGTCACTACTCCCACTGAAAGTCTCACCTTAGAGGGCAGCTCTCACACTGATCTTGGAGCCTAAAGCTGCCCATAATGCCTCAACCCTGGGTCCCCAAAGCCACCTTCTGGAGGTGTTTAAGGAGCTGTTTAGTGGCTGTGGTGGCCGTTAGTTTCCTTGTAACAAAGCAAAGGCTTTGTCACCCGCCGTATGATAGGGTCCGTGCCTAGTGTGGAAATGCAGGGAACTGTGCCAAGCTCTCCCCAAGGATGGGGTGCTCCTCTGTGGTCATCAGAGCTACGGGTAGCGGTGTCCTGGCTGTGGAAGAGTGGGTGAAGCACCGAGTGGCTCCCTGAAATTCCCGCTCCGCTGGTCCTCCCTAATCTGGGTTCCTGATGCCAGGACTCAGGTAAGGCATGTTCTGGCTGCCAGCCAGAGGGCGTCATCAGGGTGCTCAGGCCAAACCTCTGTGTGAAGTCTGTGTTCCGCCAATTACCAGCCTTTTCCCCAGAGGACTGAGGGCTGTTTCACTGCAGCTTCAGCCTGTCCTGGGGCTGGGGGAATGCGCACAGAGCAGGTCACTGGGGCCCCCCGCCCACACACCCACCTGCACCCTCTCATCCAGGCCTTGCTCCTGTGTGGCTCCAGGGTGAGATCTGATGTGCACTTCTCTTTTTTCTGCTGACTTCTCCATCAGCATCTCCCCCTTGTGCCTGTTGAGGCTGCCCGAAGGCAGGGGCTGGGATGAATAGACTTTGGCCTAACCTTGAGGAAAGCAGCAGAGAAAATGAGATGAACCTGAGCAAGGGAGTTAGGTGTTGGGACAGATGGAGGTTAGGGATAGGAGGGGCAGCCAAAGGCTGCTCATCCCCTCAGCCCAGAATCCTGTGGGAGGTGGGCAGGGTGTGTGCCCACCGGGCCCGGGAAGGCTGGACTAGGATTTAGGATGGACAGAGAAAAGGAAGAGGAGGGGAGATCAGCCTCGGGAAGAAACCGACTATGGAGTCTAGGGCAAGGAAAGGATGAATGTGTGTTTAGGGGCCGGACCTTGCTCCACCTTAAACAGAGAAAGGAGAAGCCTGTCAGGCCCAAAGCATGAAGACCGCAGACGCCAGGCTGAGGAGCTCGGCTTTGATTCTAAGGGTATTGGGAGGCCATGTGAAGATTTTAAAGAGGTGTTGTATGATCTGTTAGGTGTCTTAGGAAGTTGCTATTAGGTGCAGGGTGGCTGTCAAAGAGAGGAGCTTACCTGGGGTGGGGCTGAGGAATGGGGAGGAAGCAGAGGATGGGCTGGAGGAAGTGGGCTGATGTGAGGAAATCCACACACCTTCCATCAGTCTTGACACAAAAAATTCAGGAGAGGGGGTTAGGAGTTTGCTGGTAGCTCTGATACAGGCATGTGTTGGGTGCCAAACGTTCAAGTGTGCAGGGATGTTCCCAGAGGAGATGTCCAGGAGGCACGGGGTAGCCGACCTGGAGTTCCAGAGAGAGGGCCAGCCTGGGCAGCACGCTGAGCTGTTGGTGCGTTGGGGGAGGGCGTGGGCAATGGGGTGGAGAGTGAGGAGAGAAGGGCCCGAGCTCCTGTGAGGAGCGAGCATACGTATTGAGGGGGCGAAGATAGGATGAGCCAGGGAAGGAGACCGAGGAGGGGCCGTCTGGAAGGTGGGAGGGAAACAGCCGCACAGAAGGCGCAGGCGGCGCTGAGAAGTCGCCTTCTTGAGTAGTGAGGAGGTAGCTGGAGCCTACGGAGCCTGCAGTCCTCCCCAGGCAGTGGGAGGAGCGCAGAGCCAGTTCCAGAACTGCACCCTCCCATCACTTTGGGCAACCATACCGCTTCCTATGGCGACCTGTCTCCCGCTATACCCTCCCGCTATACCCTCGGCTGGCAAAAAACAGAGTCTGAGGACCCGTGGGCAGCGGGTCAGCGTCCGAAAGCCGGTCGGTTGGATCAGCACTGCGGACAGCGGCAGCGGAGGGGGCGGAGCTGATTGCCTGGGCCTTAGGGGTGGAGGAAGTAAAATCGTCTTGGAGGATCTCCAACTCTCTCCCGCTTCTGCACCTCCGCCAACCTGGCACTATCCTGCAGGGGTGCCTACCTCAAATCTTGGGACCATCCCTCCCTTGGCTCCCCCAGTTCTACTTCCTCTGGAGACAAGGGGCAACTATTTAGTGGAACTTTAGAGACAAAACCCCAAAGCTTCATGACCTTTTGAGCTTGGAATTTGTGACTATCATAGTCCAGGTTTAAAAAAAACTAACGAGTTCAGAAAGGTGAAATAATTTGTACATGGTGGAGCTGGGGTTTGAATCACACCTGCCTGGGTCTAAATCCTGGAATCCCCTTTGGACTGCAAGATCTGGATCTTGACCTTGTTCCCGAAGACCTTGTGTTTGTGGGGTCTGGTGTGGCACTGGAATAGGGAAAGAACTCTCTCACCCCTGAAATTCCTGAGGATAAAGCCACCACCATGGTTTCCAGGGTGCAGGAAGGGGGTGGAGGGGCCAGGTGAGGCCATGTAGTTGCACCTGCACCCACCCACACTCAGGAGGCAGCCTCCTTTGAACTCTTCTGACTCAGCTTCTTATTGCAGACTCCATGGGCCAAAGTGGATTCACTAGGGGGAAGGGGAGCTTTGAGAGACCAACACTGGGCGTGGTTCAGAGCCTGGACAGCATCTTCCCAGGTGGCAGGAACAGAGCAGTGAGCTCCCAGGGATGGGTCAGGCCAAGAAACAAGACCCAAGTTCTGGGCTGGCTCAGCTGGTTCAGAACCACTCTGACCCTTGTTCTCTTGGAGTAAGCAGAGGTCTGCCCAGAGCACTCAGAGATCTGCAGTTCTGCCTTCTGCAGCAATGGGAAACAAAGGCTGCCTCAGATTTTTTTCCCCTGATACTTCTGATGTTGGAGCCTACAAAATAGCTGCTTTTCACAGCACTCAGCAGGACAGTCCTCCTGCATATGCTGGGTCCCTCCTATCCATCTCCCACCGCAGGCACCGCCATGCCCTTCAATATGGGTCAGATTTCTAGTCAGTCTCAGAGGCTTCTCTCAGAGGCTCTCTGCCCGGAGCCTATTGTGTGGGTGGGGGGCATTTCCTCCCCTGCGCAGGGAGGTGGGGTTATTGGTGAGGGTCACTTAGCTCCTCCTCCCTGGGATATACCCCTTTCTGGCTAGTGTAGTGCAGCTCAGAGCTGTCCTCCAGAAATGCTTGCCAACCCCCCTATCTGGGTCAGTGGCCCCCTCCGGGCTCCAGAGACACAGGTGCTTCCCTCTGCCACAGTCTACACATCTTCCCTCCCCCACTCCAGCTTGAGTGTTTCTCCAAGGCAAGGGACACCTGAACCCTGTCTGATGGGGCTGGCCGGTGCTAGTGTTTGCACAGGATTGACTGAATGACTACTGGTGGATCCAGGACTCAAAGTGTGGAGGTTTCTTTTGCCTGCGTACTACAGGAACCCTGCTGAAACAGTTCCCATCACTTCGCCTCAATTGTCCCCAACCCACGACACTAAGCTTTGTCCTGAGGAGTGTCCCAGGGGCCAGGAAGAGGTGCAGCCACCTCCCCAGACCTATAGCCAGAGGCAGTGGACCACCCTTAATAAAAGTCCTTGCTCAGATCTAAGCTCCAAGGTGTCCCAGCTAAGTGGAGCTACTTACCAAGGAGGTAAGCTCTGTGACAAGGTTCTGAGTCCAAAGACCACGAGCCTAAGTTCTTAAGTTTGCTTCATACCATCTTCCTGCTAAGATGCACCCTAGGATGTGACACAACCAGGTGAGGGAGCCCAGAGGGGGGCAGATAATTCTGCATGAGCTCTGGCCCTGCCTGACTTCTGGAAGGCACAGGCCTGTCCCCACCCTGAAAGTCTCTTGTGGGGCAGCAGAAGGTCTGGATCATGTCCAGCTGCCCCTCGAGTCCCCGGCTCCATCCCTGCTCACGATTGTAAGTCATTTATCCTCGCTTCTCTCTATCTCTCCCTCCATTTCAGCCTCTGATTTAAAAAAAATTTTTTCTCTGGATTTGTTCCTCTGTGTGTGTGTTTACCCCATGCTTCTCTGATCTCTGTATTTCTATCTTGGTTTCTCTGAGCCTGTGATTGCTGTCTTCTGTCCTTAATGATGTGTTTCTCTCCTTTCTGTCTCTGTTTCTCTCAGTCTCTGTCTGTGAGTCTTTCTTCCCTCCCTCCAGTCAGTCTCTCCCCACTCCTCCCTCCCTCTCTCCCTCTCGGTCTGGGCCTCTCTCTGTTCCTCCTCCCTCCTCCCTCCCCCTTCTGCATTAGCAGACCTGCTCCAGCCTCCTCCCAGAGCCAGCGAGCAGCAGAGGCAGTGGCAGTGGGAGAGGCGGAGCAGCCGGGGCAGCAGAGGAGGATCCGGGTGTGGAGCACAGGCTGAGGAGCACAGGCCGTTGCTCTTGGACCCTGTGCCTGCTGGAGGTGCCCTGCCCAGAACTCCGGGCAGCGGGGACAGGGCGAGGTGCCACCTCAGTCTGGCTGGGGAGGCGGACGATGAGGAGTGATGGGGCAGGCATGCGGCCACTCCATCCTCTGCAGGAGCCAGCAGTACCCGGCAGCGCGACCGGCTGAGCCGTGAGTACTAGCAAAGGACTGGGATCTGGATGAGCGCTCCAAGAGGCAGGCGCCACACATGGGGTCCTGGGAGTCCTTCCAAGGAGCTGGGATTGACATGGGACTGAGCCACGTGGGAGGATCGATCCTGCTCCGGGCGCGTGGACGCTGGACTGCAGCCTAGTGGGGGCTTCTCGGCAGGGTGGGGTGCCTGACATCGACCTAGGTGGTCACGAGCCTGGGGTCCCTTATGCTGGGGGAGGGGTTGTGATGAACCTGAACCATCCCTAGGGACATGGGGGTGGGCAGTTGTGCCAAGGAGTTCCACGGAGCTCTGGGGGCTGAGATGGGATGGTCCAGGACTCTGACAGTGTCCCAGACCACAGAGGGGTGCGAGTGCATGTGTGTGTGTGTGTGTGTGTGTGTGTGTGTGTAAGGGAAGGAGGAAGAGAGAGAATATGACTATAAGAATACAAACATGGTAGTGGGTAGAAGGTCAAAGGTTATCACTGTCCGTAGGATTGGGAACTGGGGTTCAGGCCACCAGTTTATGCAACTTCACTGCAAAGCATCTGCCCCAGGATAGGCTAGAGAACTTCAGAGCTGGTTGGGACAAGACCCCTGTGTGCCAGCCTCCTGTTTGCCCATGTGCAGGGGGGTACATATGCAAGCCAGGGATGGGCTCAGGGGAGGTGCCCTCTCAGGGAAGCGGAGGTGGCAGGCAGATGGTGTTGGGGAGTGCTTGTGTGTGTGTTCAGGTCAGTAGAGGTATGGGTCTATGCCAGGCTATGTAAGGGTCTGTGCCCAAGCGTGCACATGGAGTATTAGGGACATGCTGGGTGTAAAGTGGCCTGCAGGATTCTGGGGTGCTTGGTGGTTGGAGGTGAATGAGCATGTGTTGGAATTGTGAGCATCCTTGTGTGACTATAGGTGTTCATTTCCACCTGTCTGGGTATGAGTGAACTCTGGTATGTATGTGTGTGTAGGCAAATGTCTTTTGGGTTGAGTTTTTATAGTAGTGGGCATGTGAATACGTGTGCTTTTTCTGTAATATGGGGTGACTCAGTATGCATGTTTGATTCATTCCATGTGCATTCATGTTTGTGTGTTAGTGTGTGAATAAGGGTTGCTGTGTGTGTAAGTGGATGTGGGTGTTAGCATAAGTGTTCTGTTGTGGGTGTGTAATTATGGTGCTAGTGTGCATGAATGTGTATACATCTCGGTGCTTGTGTGGCTGTTGTGAATATGTTTATGTCTATGTGTGTGTGTGTTTATACATGCTGGTTCACCTGAGTGTGTGTGGGTGGCCATTTTCTTTGCCTGCTGACTGAGGACACAGGTAGGACACTGTGGCCCACTGAGGCAGGGCGGGGGTTAGTGAATGTGTGATCACCTCTGTAAGCCCAAGATAATTCATTGTACACACTGTGGGGATAAGCAGAACAGAACTAGGTGATAATGGCTTTGCCCTCTGGGACCTCCTAGCTTCATAGACATGAAAGAGCTTGAGAGTAATTAAGAAGTAAAGATCTGCATCAAGCTAACAAGTGGGAACAGCATAAGCAAAGGTCCTGGGCTGGGAACCAGCATGTGTGCAGAGCAGTGAAGAGGCTGTGTAGAGGAGGGTTAGGGAAGCACCAGAACTTTGAATTCCAGGTCTTTGGAGCTTTGTCTAGAGGCCGTCAGAGAGTGTGCGAAGGTTTTACACAGAGAGGGGACATGGTCAGATTTGGGCTTTAGAAACGTGCCTCAAGGGTGCTGTCAGGGTTGAACTTGAAGAGTGCTGAGGTCAGGAGGCCAGGGCGGAGCCCAAGCCAACTCTGGGCACAGTGAGATTGTGGCCAAGGAGCAGATAAGACCAGGACTTTCTGCAGGGAGATCTTGGAGGACTTGAGAAAGGCTGGATGGAAGAGCATGGGGAAAGGAAAATCCTGGTGACTGGGGTGAACGGTGGAGTGGGAAGACCTCACAGAAGTGATGAAAACTGCTCCTGGCAGCTTAGGCAAGGTAGATGTGGGCTTAGCTATTGGGGCAGACCCTTGTGCAGTTTCTAGCCAGAACCCACAGGGTCAGAGACCACAGATCCCCCTTTTGCCTGACAGGGAGACAGACTTTGGCCTTGTCAGCCTCCTCTGGCTGCAGACCTGAGGACCACCCCCCATACTTCCTTCTAATTCAAGCCCCACCTAGAACCTTTGGGCTGGCTGCGCTGGGTCAGCGCACTGAGGGTTAATTCCCCTTACACTCCTTGAACCTCCTGGCTCTCCCTGCCCACCAAGCAGCTCCTGCCATTCTTCCTGCTTCCCACTTCAGCCTCCTGTCCCCAGGGGCTGCTGATGGCTTGGCTGGGATCTAGCCAAATGGTGTTGGGGGTGGGCAGGGCTGCCGACAATGCCCCCTCCAGGCTTAATGGACCTAGAGTCTGACTCTCAGTCATGCTGCTGTCAGGCCAGGCCTACACTTCCCTGGCTTCTGCTGCTGCTTGAGCCCGCAGAACCTACCTCCTCAGCGTGGCTGCATTACTTCTCTCACTCACTCATTCACTCAGCAGGGGCTCTCCAGTGCCTGCTTGGTGTTTGCTGCGCTGCCACTGGGGACGCAGAGAAAATACTATCTTGACCTCTGCTCTCTAAGGGCACCAGTCTGAGGAAAGAGGCCGAAGTGGAAACCAACAGTCCCCAGTGTAAGACATGGTGTCCAAAGGGAAGCTCCAGGAAACAAGGGATCCACAGCAAGCCAGGGCTTCCAAGGGGAGACAGTCAAGCTAGACCTTGTAGGACGAGTAAGCAGTTGCTCAAGCAAGAAAATGCAGGAGGAGCGGCACATGAAGGTGGGCAGGTGTGGAAGAGAGCAGCGTATTCAAGGGACAGAAGGAGATTGGGTTGGCAGGAGCCAGCAGGTGCACTGAGAAGCAGATGACAGGACAGAAGGGGCCAGCTCCTGTAGGGTCTCCAGTGCCAGGTTAAGGGGGAAGTCAAAGGAAATGGAGCTGGGAAAAGGTATTTGAAGGGGGTGCCTCCCTTAGGGGGCCTTCCTTAGTTGCTGCTTCCCTCTGATCACATGACCTCTCCTGAAGTCTTTGTCCCTGACAGAATCAAGAATGTGACTCAAACTTGGCCTTCCCTACGACACCTCCTATGTGTGAACCCTTTACCTGGCCTACCCACCAAGGAGTTTCCCAAAGGCAGGGGCTGCCCCATCTTGCTTCCGACCCCACACATGGCTCAGGGCTGGGCGCCCACGCCGGTGCTAGTGCAGCCTCCGAGCAGGAGAAGACACAGAGAACGCGCGGACCTCCTTCCAGCAGTTGCTGTCCTCCTGCAGTGTGCTGTGGCTCTGATGGCCCCGACTTACATACGCTCAGGGATGGGGTGCTCACTCCCTTATTTCCGGGCAGCTCTTCCTTTGTGGTAGCCGTGTCTACCCTGGGCCTTCTCCATAGGCCTGGCTCTCCAAGGCTGCCTAACCTGGCCTTATGTCCCTTCTCCATCCCGGGTCATTATCCCTCTAAGTGGCACCAATCTGGGCCATAATGATTTAGTAGTGGTACAAACACATCCTAGTCAAAGAGTGGGAGAAATGAACAGCTTTTATTCCAACTACACATAGTGAAACTGAGCTGGAGACAGATTTTGATTCCTCTCCAAAAATAATGATAAAGAAGTAGTCATGACTTGAAAAGCGAGGGAAGACAGACAAGAGCAAGGACTTCCTTCTAGTGCAGAAGGGCTGTGGGATGCCCTGGCGGGCTGAGCGCGGGCTGTAAGGGTGACAGAGCTCTCCCAGGACAGGAGGGCAGTTGCAGGCAGAGGTGCAGTCCACGCCAGCCCTCTTGCGGGTGAGTGAAGTCAGCCAGGGAGAGAGAGACGGGGCTCGAAGAGATGAGGGGCTGGGACTCACATGACCTGCTCTCTGGACTGCTGCCCAGCATGTGGCAGCCCTGGAGGGAGAGGGACAGAGCCGACGACCATGTGTGGGAAGCTGCTTTCCCAACCTGTGCAAGTCAGGGGGTGGCATTTAGGCCGACAGGTGATTGGGGCTGGCCTCAGAAGGAAGAGTCCCTCAGGGTGCAGCGAGGGGCAGCCCCAGGGAGAGGAAGCAGTGTGTGCAAGACCTGGAGGCAGAGCCAGCACTGTTTGCTTTATGCCAGGTCTGTGCAGTACAGGTGGCCTAAGTGTGACATGTAAGGTTGGAGAGAAGCACTGGGCAGAGGTGGAGTGAGAGAGAAGTAAGGAATTGAGGTTAGACAACAGGATGCTCCTTCTCCCATGAGAGTGTCCCCAGCAGCCTGTATACCCTCGTGCATTTGGCACATCTTGGCCTGGCCCTGTGCTCCAGACTACGGCTTTCCAAGGGGCTCCACCCCACTATGACTGGCAGTTCAGTGAATAAAAAGAAAAAAGACCCTGGAAATGAAGGAGAGGCAGCGTTTGAAGTATGTGGGTCCCTTTTGGAAAGTGGCATGCAAATGAATGCAAAGCAACATGCAAATCAGCCAGCTTGGGCTTGGCAGCTTAGGCTAGGAGAATGAGACATCACCCATTCCATGCTGGCCTCCTGCTGCCTCTGCCCCAGCCCCTGGGACATCTGGAGCTGCCTCGTCTGCTGCTCTGAGCACCCTGGCTTTCCTGAGCCATGAGATTGTGGCCTCCTGTGGGGGGGGGGCTAGAGGCTCTCGGTCAGCAACCCCAGCCTTCCGAGAAGTGGATATATTTAGTAACAGGGATGTTTTCACACATTTGTCTCTCATTGTTCAGCTGCGCACTCCCTGGGAAAGGCCAGGTCCCCAGTGATGTGACCCATTTCTTAAAGTCCCTAAAGTCACCCTTTCACCGCCCTCCTTGAAAAGCAGGAGGCAACAGGGGCTTGTTTGGTGCAGCAGAAGGGATTTCAGTTAGTTACCTGGGAGGACTTCCCAACAGTACTGTTGCCGAGCTGTGTGCACCCTGGGATTTCTGGGTGGTCTTTAGATGGTTCTCCTGGGCCCAGAGGAGTCTTTAAAGATAGAGTAGAGGGTGGCGCAGACAGGTGTAAGTTCAGATTTTGGCACCATTACTCCAGAACTGTATAATGGGGTCCTGGGCACATTGCTTGACTCCCCCAGAACTTCATGCAGGGAGTGCAAAGGAGCTAATCGGACTTTCCTGGCAGGATGGTTGTAAGGAATGTCAAGGAGCAGAACTTAGTGCCAACCATGCAGCAGGTACTCATTAGAGTTAGCTGCTGCCATTAGGAACCACCCACACTCACCAACACTTTTAGAAAGATGGCAGGGAGGAGAGACCACAAGTAGGGGCCCAGAGGCTGTCGTCATGTGGGAGAGACAGGGAGGCCTGAAATGGAGCTGTGGTGGGTTTGTGGAGAAGCACAGTTGCTGCAGGGAAGGGATATCTCAGGGACATGTGACCACCTTATTTGGCTGCCCCTGTCTGGTCTGAGACCAAGCCCCAGAGAGAGCAGTGGAAGAAAGAGCTGGATGAGGAAGGGGTTAAGCTTGTGGTCATGCCCATGGCTGCTAGTAAGGCATTCTGGGAGTTGTAGTCTGGTGTGAAATTACAGGAAGTATACTTTGTATGGCCTCCTTCCATCCAAATGCAGTGTGCACCCTTCTGCTTACGCTGGCTGGTGGCAGGCTTGGGTGGGTGCCAGGGGCTGTGGAGCCCTAAGGAGAAGCTGCTCTGACCCCATCCTGTAGGGACTACCCTGCTTGCTATGTGCTGGGGGAAGTAGGTGGGAGCCGGGATAAAAAGATTAAGCCATAATTATGGCTCCTTGCACATTCACACAGAAGTTTACAGATGCACACATCTTCTTTTCACATCTATGATCTTCTTTAATCCTTTCATAAACCCAAGAGACTTGTTTTCTGAATGAAGGAGCAGAGGGTCTAGAAGGGGATCTAACTCGCCCAGAGGTGTGGAGCCAGTAACTGATGGGGCCTGGAGCATAGGTCCCTCTGTCTCCAAAGCTCCTGTCCTTTCCAGGGATTATTGTTCCGGATGGCAAAGGCTGAGCCTTGACAAATGGGCAACGCATGGACAGGAAAATTGAGGGTGAGGCATCAGCAGGAGGGCAGCTGAGTACAGAGCTGCTCAAATAGTGGAAAGTAAGGGCTGGGCTTCCCGGATCATGAAGCTGAGAAGTGGGCCAGGCAACCCAGATAAAGACCTGGTTCCAGTTTGAGTTTTGAGATACCCCAGGATCTCTAGGGGTTTTGAGCGAGAGCAAACCTTGTTAGAGTTGGAGTTTGGGAGGGTTGATTTTTGCAGACTGGCGTGAATGGATTGAAGCAGAGAAACCCCAGAGTTTAAGACTTCTAAACTCTAGGCTTGGAAAACTCAGCTCTCTTCTTTCCCCTTTGTCTTCCTTCCGTCTCCTCTCAATGAAGGCTGAGGACAGACTGGACCTCACCCAGCAGAAACAGCACATAGGAGGAATTGAGCCAGGGAACAAAAGCTTGTGGAATAGGCTAAGATTTGGAAATGGATTTTAGAATGACATTGTACTTGGGGCCTGGATTTCCACTAGGTCGTAATTTGCTTGATACTGAGATGTGGGGTGAGATTGGCAGCTTATTTGTGTCTCCAAGTGTGTGTGTGTGTGTGTGTCTGTGTGTCTGTGTGTGTCTGAATGTGAGCTTCCAGTTATGCATGTATATATACAGGTCTGAGGATGTGAGAATATTGTGGATCTGTCTTTGTATGGAAATGTAGACAGTTAATTTGTGTGAGCGTGATTATGGTAAACTGTTGCATGTGCGCAAGGGTAGCTTGTGTGTATGTACATGTGTGTAGAATGTTATATACATATGTTCTAGTGAAACTGAGTGTGTATCTCCTGGCACAGTGCCACTGTGGTGAGTGTGGGGATGAGAGGATGTATGCAGGGGGCCTCTGCCTCTGCTCTGCTGACCCAGCAGGGCCACATCCAGTGTTGGGCCATTCGTCACTTTCTCTCCTGAGTCCCACCTACCTGATGGTAGAGATGAGATGTATGTGAACTTGGAATGAACAACTGTCATGCCCCTCATCCATGTGTGGGGTGGGACTTCCTTCAGTGGACTTTGCCAGTCATTCAGGGCGCTAGATGATCAGAGTGTCTTTGTGTTCAGGCTCATGATGGGTCAACAGATCATGCCAGGCAATCAGATCTAGGAACTGGACATGGCTGGTAAGTGTCTAGGTCCTATTCTCTCCAGGTGCTTTCCTTCCCTCCTTCCTTCTTCCTTCCTTCCCTCCTTCCTTCTTCCTTCCTTCCCTCCTTCCTTCCTTTTTCCTTCCTTCCTTTTTCCTTCCTTCTTCCTTTCCTCCTTCCCTTTCTCTTCTATCTTTCATCTTTCTTTCTTTCCAGTGGAACTGAGGTGTGCTACCACTGATCTACATCCCCAGCCCTTTTCATTTTTTCTTTTAAATTATGAAACAAGGTCTCACTAATATGCCCCAGGCTGACCTAAAACTTGCCATCTTCCTGCCTCAGCCTCCCAAGTAGCTAGGTTTACAGGCACATGCCACCATGCCCAGCCCCAGGAACTCTTAAAGGTCATACATGCAACCTTCTAAGAGGGTTTCAGGGACTCCCAGCCAGTCCTCTTGATGTATAGAAGCAAATACTGAAGTCCATAGATCCAGGGTGAGATGGCAGGGCTTGGGGCAGAGAGGGGTATGTCTGGCCTGGAAGGCTTCCCTTTGTCCAACCCCTAGAGCAGATAAGGAGTTCTGTATACTAGATCCAAGTCTGTGGCCTGAGGCCACCTCCTGTACTTGGGCACTTCCAATCCTCTCAGCCCTTAGATGCTGCCTTTGAAGTTTCTACCAGAGCCACTGCATGCTGCGAAACTCCTCCTGGCCACTTGTGAAATCTGTCATCCCAAGAGCATGAAAACTCCCTGGAGAGGAGCCCTGTGGTGGGTAGGGTTAGGGGTGGGGCCTCCTCTTGAAGCCTCAATTGCCTCATCTTTGAGCAGGTGCTTTTGTTTCAGGTTTCTACTGTCTAACATTCAAGGCTTCCCCTAACCGGTGATGGTGAAGCCATGACATATGTGCCTCAGCAGGCTATTTGTTAGCATGCAGGCTCTGAAAGGTTAGCCATCACTGTGGCCCTGTCCTATCCCCTTGGGCTCTGGGTACTTCAACAGTGTTGGGACTTTGGGGGAATCCTGGAGCCTACCTTAGCTCAGGGAGAGGGAAGGAGGACAGTCCCATGATGAAGGGGCTGAGCTTCCTGTCCATGGGTGGGTGGGGGTGCTGACCACAGCCCTCAGAGGATGTCACTGGGTGCTGACCGCCTGCCTAGGGAGGCTGCAGGTGAGGCTCCCACCTCCAAGGAAGTTGGTTGCAAACTCTGAAGTGGCCTTTAAATTGTAGCTACCAGAGAAAGATGTGCTCTGGCCCCTTGGGCATGGGAAGGTTTGGTCCCCGGAGTGCTTTTTCTGGCAGCCTGGATGGTGGGAGAGGGTGGGTTAGGCAGTCCAGCTGGAAGCAGGGAGATGACCTTTCTGGAACTGGGGAAACTGTCTTCCGAGAGGTTTGGGATTGGAGCACACTTGGGTGGAGTTGGGATGGGATGGGAGGACTGGGAGACTTTGCGTTTGAGCATGGTGGGGGCAGTGCTGACAGGCAGACAGGCCTGCCCTGAGTCATGGGGCCTGGTGGCATGGCACGCCCAGTGCTGGGGGCTCTGGTTGGGACAGAGGAGAGGCTTCCTCAGGCTGTGGGCTGGGCAGGAGCTGGGGTAGCAGAGAAGAGAGACAGGTGGGCCTCATTACATCCTTCCTGTGCCAGAGAATTCCCAGTTATCTTAAAGCTCCAAGGGGAGTGGGACTTAAGGCAGATGGAGGAAGGAGTGTTTACAGAATGGCCTCTGTGTTTTTAAAATTACCTGGCTTAGTCACCTCAATAGTCCTTGAAGGAGCTAGCCCCATTATGCAGATGGAAACAAAACATAGAACACTCAGATGGTTTAACTGAAGGCAGTTTGGTAAGGGAATTATTAGAGAGATAGGGAGGGGTGAAGGGACCCAACAGAGCATGTGGAGGGACTTGGGACTAGGACCAGGGAGACCTGAGGGGCAAGGAGAGCACTGTAGATCCCAGAGGCCGGCCTTGGAGAAGGGCTTCCCTACTGCAGCTGGGGTTGCTTGTGGAAGGGAGCGGGGTAGGGAGGGATGCGAACCTTTGGCCCTCTCACTCCTCATGCCCTGCTCTCCTGCCAGCATCCTGGCTGTGGTTCTGGAAGCCCAGGCCAAGAGAGCCAGGGTGGAACAACTACTAGAGGCCATCTCCGGGGCACAGAGCCTCCCAGGAAAAAGTGGAGACTGGATCTGGAGGGGAAATGGATGATGGGAAAATAGAACCCAGAAAGGGTGAAGGCTCACCCCACATCGCACAGCTGGTTGGTCTCAGAGTTGGTGCCAAAGTCAGGCCCTGCCTTCAAACACCTACACTGTCACATTCACCGAGGTCTGGGGCGTAGCCAGGCATTCGTAGTGCTTCTTGAGTACATCCATATGCACCTAAGCATCCACTTAGGGCCAAGGGTTCTTTCCTCATATGACCTCTCTGCTCCCTATCTGGGCAGCACTGGTTCTGCTGAGGAAAGTCATTCTTAGGACTCTGTAGTAAGCCTTCCACCAGGCCACCTGCTCATTGATCCCTCCATCCTTGATGCCCCACTGTCCCCTGCCCTGTGCTTGTCACCCTGGCCATGGAGATGGACTAGACAGGCCTTGCCTTCCTGCTTGCTGGAGAGGTACAGGAATTGGCCTGTGGGGTGAGCTCTGGAACCACTTATGGGGACACTTCTTGGCGAGGTGATGTTGCCTCTTCACCTTTAAAAATGAATGGGTGGAGGGGAATTCAGGTGGAGGGGAAGAGGAGGGGTGTTCCGGGGAAAATTCCAGCGAGGACAGAGGGGTGAAAAGTGAGACGTCCAGGGTGGCAGGTACAGCTCTTGAGCTGGAGGTGTGGCCCAGAGGTGGCGGAAGGCAGCGGAAGCCCTGCTCACATGGGAGGCAGAAGAGGCCAGAGCAGCGTCAGGCTGTGGTTAGCTTTGGGTGTAGGAGAATGGGGGGGTGGGGGAGAGTGGATGATGAGAAAGTGGTGTGGGGAACAAGGGGAGACACAATAAAGTCATAAGGAGGTGGCTGAGGACATGTGAGCTGCATAGACATCAGAAGGGAAGTGACAGCCCCACCCCCAGCTCATATGCCAGAGGTGGTCCTGGTTCTTCAGTGTCCAGCACCAACCCAGAGGTGTGGCAGCTCTAGGCCCTCCTGCAGGGATGTTTCTTCCTTTATCATGCTGCCTGTGGCTTTCAGACCCTGGGAGCAAAGCCAGGTCACTGCCACCTCATCTCGTGGTCACACTAACAACCTGTGCACTGCCAAGCCTAGGGCAAGTCCTCCCTCAGACGACCTTCTTCCTGGATTTTTACCTCTGTCCCTCTGGCTGTCCTCAGAGCCCTGGCTTCGGGCCTCCCTGGAGATGAGTCAGGGAGGATGGCCTGCTCTTGGTGCTGAGAGGGTTAGGGACTTCAGCCCAGCCAGCTCATGCATGTGCCATGTGCCAGTGGGGACCCACTTTCAGCCTCTGCTGGGCCTTGAGCCCTGACTCATTAGCACTGATAATTAGCATCTCCTGTGCAGTCTTCCACCCCACAGAGCACTTGGTGATCATTAGGTGCTATTGTGGGCAACTAGATCCCCGCTCCAGCACCCCTGCCCCATGCTGCTCCTCCAGCCCCAGCTGTCTGAGCTAGGAAACTAAGTGTCCTGGCCACAAACATAGCACATCAAGACTCAGTCACAACCAGAACTAGGGACACAGACCCCAACACAAATACACACAGAGAAACAACCTGAACGGATACTGAAGAACTCCCCACACAACGAAGCAGACTGCAGCACTCAGCTGTGGACAGGCCTGCCACCCCTATGATACAGACATTGGTGCACACTGGCAACAGGATGACTCTAAAAGTTGACCTAGAAACAAGAAAAATAGAACAAACAGAAACATCCTTGCCTGGAACACAGGTATACAGAACCAGACGTGCAGCACAGGTAGGACTCAGACGTGAATGGTGCATCCCAGAAAAGCAGTCACACTTGGTGCTGACCCACTGTCATCCACACAGCTGAACAGAGCCCCCATGGACCCCTACATGTAGTATCTCTCTCCTCTGGGCTTTGCATATGCCGTTCCTTTTCCTGGCATGTACTATCTCTGTGCCCCTTTCCTTTACCTGGCCAGTTCCTACTATTCCTCGGACCTTGGGGTCTTTTCCTCCTTCTCTGCTTTCTATAACCTTGGTAGGGACCTTTCCAACCTCAGAACTCTATCCTGCTCCCTGGCACCATCAACTGTTTCTCAGCCAGTCTGTCAAGTTTGGGATGATGGATCTTTTGCCTGTTCAGGTGAGATGATGACTGTGGATATGAATGGGTCACTGAGACATTAGGGCCAGGAAATGACAAGAGACCAGTTGGGGGCAGTGAGTCAAGAACAGCAGTGAGGAGCCCTAGCTGCTCAGGGCTTACAAATACATATTTGTTTTCCCCAGTACTGGGTCATCAAGCCTAGGGGCTTCACACTAAACTACATCCCCAAACTTTTAAACATTTTAAAAAATTTTTGAGACAAAATCTCACTAAGTTACCTGGGGGCTGGAACTTGTGATAATCCCGCCTCAGCCTCTCAGAGTGCTGGGATTACAGGTGGGTACCATCACACCTGGCTCTGAAAAGACATTTAAATCCACTGTCGGCAAGAGCCAGGCACTCTCTGCCTCACTCAAACTCTACCTGATTTCTTTTGTGTTTCTTGCAGGCTTGCTGCCTGACCCAGTTCCCTCCTTCTCAGAGCCAGCTTGCCTCTTGCCGCCTGTCTGAGCTGCACATGTTCACTTGCCTCCTCTGCCTGGATATGCACTGCTCCTGCTTCTAAGCCCAGTGAAGTCCTCAGTCAAGGTCTGGGGTCAGAGCGCACTGCCTCCAAGTGCGGTTCCTAATCCTTGCCATTTGGTATCATAGAGGGAGGCAGTGGAGGGGGTGGTTATGAGCACAAACCTTTGAACTATTTCTTGGTTCAAAGCTCAGCTCCTCCACACTTTAGCTGTAGGACCTGTGCACATCCTGTCACCTTGGTTCCTTGCTTGCAGAAAGGCAATGATCATCGAACCCACCTCATTAGAGCTACTTTGAGGACTAAACGAGACAAGTGTGTAATGGACCTGGCATGTTGTTGAGCTCCCTCTCTGGGCTGTGTGAGAGCAGGGAGCGAGCTAATGAGATGAAGGATGTGCAGGTGCACACAGGAGGTGCCTGGTGACTCTTTGCTAATTGGCACTGAATGAAATAAACAGCTTCTCATGAGCACCTACTGGGTGCCCTCTCTGGCCACTTGTTTGTACCACCCCTCCTTGGTCTCAGCTGGCTGCTAGTTCTGCACAGCTGTTCCTGTTGGAGGGTCCCAGAAGATGGAGCCATAGCTTCTCCTAAAAGATGTACTTTTGTATCTGTTTTATGGAGGTGTAACTTCCATGTAATAAAATAACAATTTAAAGAGGATGAGTTTTAATAAATATATACAGCCGTATAATCACCAATACAATCAAGAAAAGATTTTATTATCCTTCTAAAATTCCCACACGCCCTTTGTAGGTAATCCCGTGTGTGTGTGTGTGTGTGTGTGTGTGTGTGTGTGTGATTTTTTTACAAGGCTGGGAGAGGAGCTGGGTTTTCCTTGATTTGATGGCCAGGGCACAAAAAGTGTGGCCGCACCTAACACACTGGGAGATGCCAAGGAGCTGCTCACCCTCTTGCACCTTGGTTCCCAGCCGAGGCAGTGAGATCAGGTGGTGCTCCAGCTACAGTTCTCAGCAGCAGGCCCTCGGCTCAAGGGCTGGATCAGTTAGAAGTGCGGCTTCAGAAACCTGCGGAGTGAGAGACAGGGAATAGGAGTTGGTGCTTCCACTAAGTGACCCCTCCTTGAACCAGGTGTGCCTTGTGGGCTGGTGGAAATGACCGTGTGTTGGTCCACACTGGAGCAGGGGGCTGGTTGAGATGAACCCACTCCTTTCCTCATCTTCCTCTCACTCAAGGGCCATAAGCCCCACTCTGTGGATTAACAATCCCCTGAAAAGAAAGGGGGGCACTTTTGTCCCCCAGATCTAGAACCAAATATTAAAGCAATTATGTAACTAGCAATAAATTACTTAAAGTAGTGACTCACTCAGCTTAATTAGAGCGAGAGCAGGGAGGGATTAAGTTATTTTTAGAGCACACACCTCGCTCCCTCCTGAGGGGGGAGACCGCAGTGCAAGGTGGGGGTGGAGAAAGGGCTGGGAGCCCATGGAAGCACCCCAGGTGTCTGCCAAGAGCTGAAAGCTGATCCTCTGCCCCACTGAGGCCTTAACAAAAACAAGGCAAGTCAGAGTTGCAGCAGGAGGGATCCAGATCAGACTCAGAAACACTTTCCAGTGTTATGAGTCTCATAGGAGGACTGGGGCAGGGACACTGGATTATACACTTTGGAGGGCAGGGAGTAGATCTGTGACCTTCCTCTCCACTTAGGAACAGATCAAGAATAAGACCTGGGAGGCAGACACCTCTGGGCTTGAGCCTTGCCTTTTACTGGCTTTAGCTGTGTGGCTTTTAATTGGCCCCTTTGGCTCCACAAGACTTTCCATTTCCACTACTATAAGATGGGCATAATCATGCCCCCCTGCACACACATTGTAAGGACTGAGTGAGTTGGTATCTGTAAAGCAGATCCCAGGGGATGGCTCCACTAGACCCACATCCCCACAACGGCAGGGCTTAGTCCTGCTTTGTTCCCTACTCTATACTTAAGTTTCCTTGCGGAACTGTACAGACTAGATGCTCAGTAAATGCCTTGTCGTATGAGTATGTGCAAGTTTTTCCCATTCTTGTACTCCAAGTAGCTTCATTTTTAATAAGATTTTGTGAGTGAAGGAAATATGTAGTATGTGTGTATATACATCAGAAATGGTAGCCTAACCTTCTGCTCCAGGCTGAGGAGCTGGCAAGTTCCAAGGAATAAAAGCCAACTTGCAGGTGAAGATCGGGGGTATCCAGGACCGCGGACAGCTCCTAGTCCCACGCGTTGGGCTGGTATTCTGGGTTGTCAGGAGAGTGGCTGAGATGGAGAAGTCTGCCCGTTGCGATCACCAAAACCTAGAGTGGGAGAGGGAGGGAGCCACCAGCTCTCCATGTGATGGAGAGACAGGAGCTGTCACCTATCATATCTGAGAGTTTGGAGGATGCTGGGCTAAGAATGGATGAGATACCCTAAAAGCCTTCTTGGAGGAAGGGATAAGACTGGCTGAGTAGATTCAGGAATCTGTAAAGTGAAGTAGTAATTCTAACCCTTGGCTCTTCTGGGAGAATTAAACGAATTACATTTTAGAGATGCTCCCTGTGTGTCTGCACGGAGGCACAGCGTGGGTTTGCTCCCTCCTCCCTCTCCCCTCCTTTGTCCCTGTGACATGAGGAAAGGCAGCCTCATCCCGCATTCAAAAGCTCTGGGCCCGGGGACCCCCTTAGAGTCTGGGGTGGCTCCTATCACTGACCTCTGCCCCCTAGCAAGCTGGGTGCCTAGAAGGTGCCCATGATGGGCTGGGGGAAGGTCTGTGCTCCTCCTCTTTCCTGGCGTGTTGAGAGGCTGAGGGAAGGACACAGCCCCTCTGCAAGGCCCCAAAGCTTCTGCCCCCAGTAGCCACTCTGATCAGCTTTCCTCACACCTCACTGGCCTCCCGGGGCTCAGGCGATGAATTAGCGATGACAGCGTCCAGCATTGCTATGACGACCATGTCTCCATTGGGTGCAGAGGCAGAAGCCAGGGACCCTCCGGGCTATGAGGCTTTGTGCTGGTGCGTGTGGCAGAGCCGGGGCTGGAGAGGGAGTCGGGGTGATGTGAGAGCCAAGGTTAGGGCTCTGTCTGGAGTGCACTGGAGTTGACACAGACGCCGAGATCCAAAAGGGTCTTGTTTTTCTCTCTCCCTCCTTTTTGCTTGTCACTCTTCCTTTCTCTCCTCCTCTTTCCCTCCTTCCTGCTTTCTCTGGGTCCTATTCCTGCTCGAGCCCCTGGGCTGCCCAGCCCTTTCCTTTACTCTGGGCATCAGACCCAGCTGGCCCTCATCCTGGGCAGCTGAGTGAGGTGGGGGAAGACACATCCCGGTGTAGGTGTTAGGGACGGTGTGTGGCAACCACCTGTGGCTCTGCAGGAAGGCCCAGCTTAGCTGTGCCAGGGGGCTGTGCGAATGGCTTTGCAGGGGAGCTTATACTTGTGTTGGCCCTGGTGGGTGTGGAGTTTTCTTGTGGAGAGGCAAGGGCGGTGTGGGGTAAGGGAATGACAAAATCCAGAGCAGGTTGAGGGTAGGATGTGTAGCTGAGAGCACAGCACGTGTGGAGGCCAACAAAGGACTGGTGGAGAGGGGTGGGTGCGATGGGGAGCTCACAGTTTGTCCCGCAGCTGGAAGAGGCCTGAAGATTTTTGTTGTTGCTTATTTGATTTCTAAAAAGGACAGTTCATTTTAGAGATGGAAAAACTGAGGCCCAGAAAGAAAAAGTGAGCTGCTCAAGAGCCCTTAGGCCATCAGAGACAGATGGAGACTACAGGCTCTGTAAGGGCCCAGGCTTGGTATCCAGCAGTTCCATATGGTGAGAAGGGTCCATGGGTGACCTTGCTTTCAATTTGAATATAATTTGCACAAACCAGGACCAGAACCCTGGCGTGTGTGTGTGTGTGTGTGTGTGTGTGTGTGTGTGTGTTGGTAGAGCTGCAGGATCCTGGGAAGGATCTGGAAGTCATAAAGTGATTCAAATTGGGTCTCTGGGCTCCCAGGTGCAATACTATATGATATCCCATCCAACAGGGACCGTTAGCTGAGTTGGACCCCCATAAGAAGCAAGGAGACACTTGAGCCCTGCATCTTCTCTTCAAGGTTTTTCCTGGCCCCAGAGCCTGATACCAAACCTGCTGTGCTTAAATTTATCTGTATAGAAAAAGTCCTTTAGCCCCATTGTCCTGATGAACAAACTGAGGTGCCAAGGTAAGAGTGACTCATTCGAGGTTACCGTGGATCAGTGGCTGGGCGGGGCCTGGCTGCCTGGACCTTGGTTGTCTTCGCTTCTCTGTCTCACAGCTCTCTCCTTGCCCCTCCCACATCCCGCTGTGCAGCCCTGCTGGGCCTGCCAGCCTTGACGGATGGCCCTGCAGCTCAGCCTTCCTCCCACTCTTCTCCGGATACGGGGCTGTTAGCCTCCTAATCACCAGTCTTGCCTGGTGGCCGCCAAGCCATTCATCTCCCCTTCAGCTTCTCTCAGTGTCTTTGGTGCAGGAAGGCAGGAAAGGGACATAGCCAAGTCCTCCTGCTCTGAGGCTGAGCTGAGAATTCAGTTGCAGCTCGCACTTCAGGGAGCCTGATGATTAAGGAACAGCCTATAGCCCTTTGCTGGAGTGCTAGCAATCCCTCGGGGGCCTCCCAAGGGCACTTACACATGCACTCACACCCACACATGCTCACAGTAATACTAATAAAAGCTTTTGTGTATCGAAAGATATTGCATGGCAAGCATTGCACCAGAGCTCCATGTGTATCATCTAATTCATCTTGTTATTTGGGCATAATCAGTAACACAGCCTAAAGATGAGGAAACTGAGGCTCAGAGAGGTCAGACCACCTGCATGGCACACATATCCAGAAAACAAGAGATTGGATTTGAGCACAGCCTGTACGGCTCACTTTATGCGTTCACAACTCTTGGTGTACTCGTGCTCCATGCCTTTGCGTGCATGCACAGGTGCACACCTGTGTGCATGCATCCATGCTGTACAAACGTGCATGCCCGAGCACGAGCGACCAGAATAGTCCTCACCCCCCCCCCACGCACCTGGCCCAGGTTCCTAAGGGGTGAGGAGAAAGCAGAGCTCTTGAGGGACTAAGAGGTCAGTGCTCATTGTTCCTAGGCTGCTCCCAGATTGACCCTGGCTGTGACCCTGGCCAGCTTAGGGAGTGGGGCGCTGGTGCACAGAAGAGGCAGCCTCCTGGCATGGGGAGGGAAGGCTGTGGGGCAGATAATCATCCCTTCAGCACCAACTGCCAAGAACCGGGCTCAGTGGAGTGTGGTGCTATGGGACAATTTTCTGGGTTGTGGCCCAGACCCAGCTCACAATGTGGGGTGAAGCTGGTGCAGCAGCCCCCCCCAACTCTCCTGCCATGCACTGGCAGCCACACACCTTCCCCTGCCCCTCTCGGTGCCCCACCCTGGGCACTACAGACACAGACAATCAAGCTCTTAGTTCCTGGCATTCATTGCTCCAACTACTCCCCCGCTTTCCCTGCCCTGGAGGCTGAACTTGTGTGGGTGCTGCAGAGCCCCCTGTGATGGTGGCCTCTTTAGCGGCAGGTTGGAAGGCCAGTGCCAGGAGCTGAGGACAGGCGGGGCCAGTGCATGACCCTCAGAAACTCCGTGGACAATGTACTGAGATAGAGAATACAAAGGGCTTTGTGTCACAGGACACATAGTAGGCATTTCATTAGTCTCTAACTTGCTCCTCTTCCAAGAGCCTGGAGAGACAGGGACTTGGGAGGGTCATGTGGGGCACTCTGAGGTCACTGAACTCCCAGGCTGGGCCAACGCAATGCTAATCTTGGATCAGTTAGAGAAGAGAGGGAGAGATTGACCCTGGCATCTGACATAGACATCTATATCTCCCGTCCTGTCGTGAGGAGATGGGATGTCTGGTGCTAGGAGTGGCTGCCAGAACAGGGCTTGAGAACCCCTCCAGGCTACTCCCATTTACCTCTGGGTGGAGCTGCTGAGCTGAGCTGGATCACCCCCTTCCTGGCTGCCTGCACCCTGGCTTCCACCCTGGCCTCCACAGTGCACTGGTCTCGAGAGACCTTGGCTTGCTGGTCAGCATCTGCGGGCCGCGGTGGCAGTTAGGGTGAATCGCCTTCCTCGGGGGCTTCCATCTTCACGTTTGCGCCTCAGGAATGATGAGGGCCGGATGAGACATTGCTGCAGAGTACTTGCTGTTTCCCTGACGGCTGGAAGCCAGGCTGCTCTGGCACCCCCAGAGCTTCCCTGGCCATGGTCCTGAGACGGACCCCCAGCTGGGTTTGTTCTAAGGTCCCGTATGTAGATAATTCTTTGTTTTGGAGAAAGGCCAGACGGTACAGGACTGGTGGAGATGCCCATGCCGCTGAAGGGCAGATGTTGGAGGAAGGGACCGGGGCCAGCCCAGGACTCCGGCGGCCTCAGTGCCCCCATCCTTGTATTTCTGCTGTCTTTCCCCCACTGTTGTCTATTCTGCCTCCCCGTCCACACTGGCCTGTCTGCTGCTGTCCCTGGCTCTTTCTTCCTTTATTACTGACTTTGTGTTGCCTCCTGCCTCAGGCTTATCTCCTCCCATCAGGAGTCCATCCATCTCTGTCCCTCCCCTGAGGCTCTTCCCCACTGTCTGGCACCCTTGCCCCACTGGGAATTGGGAGTGGGACCTCTGTGAGTTGGTTCCTCCCTGCTGATTGCTTCTCTCTGTGTGACTGACCAGCTCTTCTCTGCCTCCACCTTCCCACACTGCTCTCTCAGATGATGTCTTTGCTTTTCATCGCCTCTGGACTCCCTTTGTCTGTCTGTATTTCTCTTGCTCCCCTTGTCTCTGAGTCTCATCTCTCAGGTCCTGCCTGGTCTTCACCTCTCTGTGCCCTTCCTTGCCTTGTAAACCGAACCGTACAGCAGGTTCAGCCCTCCAGCACCATGAATGGATGCAGTTCACCCTCCCTCTCTCTTTTGTTGGCTGCCTCAGAAACCCCCGACAATGCCCTTGGCCCCACACTATGCCTTGTTGCTAGGCCTTAGGCTGGCAGCACCTGGCTTCCATAGCGACGGGTGCTTAGAAACGAAATGCCGTGTCTCCCAGTCCCAATAAGGGAGGCTTTGCTGATCAAGTGACTTTGGATCAATCAGAAATTGCAGCCAGGCTGCCTGCAGCTTGGGAAGACAAGTGAAGAGAAGACTGTGGTCTCTGTCTTCTGCATCCTGGGGACTACTGGGTTGGATAGAGATGGTCTGGTGTGGCCCTAGAGCCAAGGAGGGACCCTTGAAGGGACTCAGGTCTCTTTTCCCAGGAATCACCTGCTAATAAAGACATGAGCTTAGAGCTGTAAGGAACAGGGCTTAGATTGCTGTTCTACCATTTTTAGCTGTGCAACTTTAGAAGAGTGACCTCAGTCCCAAGGCCTCAGTTTCTTCAACTGTAAAATAGGGATAATCATGAAGATTAAATGAGAATAGACTGAGTGGGCCTGTACACAGGAGGTAGTCACTTAGCCAGGCTTGATGTCACACCCCTGTAATCCCAGTACTCTGTGAAGCTGAAACAGGAAGATCACAAAGTTAAGCCTAGCCTGGGAGCCTGGGGAACTTAATGACTCAGAGAAACCCTATCTTAAATTATTTTTTTAAATGTAAAAAGACTAGGGATTTAGTTCAGTGCAAAGACCCTGGGTTTAAACCCCAGTACCACCCCAGCCCCACCCACCCTCACACACATAAAGACGGTCACTGATGGCCATGCCTCTTCACTCCATTTAAAGAGGTTTAAGTTTAACCAGAAATGGTGACATAGATCTGTAATCCCAGCACTGTGGGAAGCTGAGACAGGAGAAGAATTGCAAGTTTGAGCCCACATGGACATTTAGTGACTTAGAGAAATGTCTCCAAATTAAAAATGAAGAGCTGAGGATGTAGCTCAGTGCGAAGGTCCTGCTTGGGTTCAATGCCTAGTACAAACAAAAAAAAAAAAAAGAAAAGGAAAAAAGAATTTAAGTTTGATTGACAGAGTGGGAGGAGCTTCCTCATGCATGTGAAATGGAGTCCGCAAATGGGGGAGGCAGACGTGCACCTCACACATGCAGGGGTACTTCCAGGAGGTCCAGGGTCCGTATCTAAAAATGACAAGGCTTTTGCTGGTTTCTCCTCCCTGCCAGGCCTGCCCATAGGGACCACCACGGCCACGCAGCCTGAATCCTGGGCCATGGAGTACCCACTGAAACCCCCACACTGGCATAGTACAGATGAGGAAACTGAGGCTCAGAAGTAAGAGAGGATCGCTTGATCTTGGCCCCACTGCTCTCTTCTCAGGCCCGTCTTTTAAACTAAGGACAACAGAGCATCAGGGACAAGGCCAGCGGGGAGAGGAGAAACAGCCAGGATGGCCTTGGGGTCAGCTTGAAGGCCAGCAGGCCAACGTTACCTGGGCAGCCAGGATGGGGTTAAATACTCCTGTGCCCAGGCCAGGGGCACTGGCACTGCCAACTCTGAGGCTTCCTGGGGAAGGGGGACAGCAGACACTGTCTTCTGAGCGGTCGTGTGGGCCTCACCCTGTGCTAAGTGCTCACGGATCTCCCTCACTGACTCCTCACAGGCTTGAGGAAGACTGGGTGGTCCCTGGCTCAGGAGTGAGGACTGGCTTGAGGGGCTGCTTTGTCTAAGTTTTCACAGCCGCAGAGTGGGATGGACTGAGTCACCCACACTGGCCCTGTCCTCCCTCACCCAGCAGCGCTCTTCTTGCTCTGACACTGCCTGAGAGGAAGTGTCCCTTCTGTGGGCTCCCCTAGCCTCTGTTCTCAGTGGCCCCCATGTGGCCATGTGCAGGGGCTTGCTGAGGTTGGCTCCTTTGCTGGTAGTTATAGTGACTCAAGCTCCAAGACCATCAAGCTCTGAGGGGCAGAGAAACTTGGATGTTGGAGTCATGGGGTCCTGCCATCCCAGGCTGTTAGGGTAAGAGAATGGAGGATCTTGGGCTCCTGCATTCTGGGGCATCACAGACTGTCGAATTCATAGAATGTAAGAAGCACAGACTGAGTAATAGGTCATGTTAATGGGCACTCTGATTTCTCTAGAACATGAGGTGCTGAGAGTTTTTAGAGTCTTAAGGCACAGACCAAGGCCTTTTGTATGATGGGTACTGAGTTGGCAGGGAGTTTTTGGAGCATGGAGCCTTGGGTACCTTTACTTAGACTTTTTTTGGCTTTGGTGCCTCTGGTGGGCTCAGTTCTGAACAGCCCTGGGGTGTGTACTGAGAGGGGCTGGGGTCATGACTGGTTGCACAGGGCCAGCCCAGGAATAGCTGGAGAGGGAAAAGTTGGGCAGTCCGGTGGGCTGTCTGCGAGGCTGGGCAGGGCTCTGGGCAGCCACCTTTGGCTGGGGACCAGCCTGCCCTGTACATCAATACGGCTTGTCAGCACTCGGGATGGTGCATCTCCAGGCGGTACACCGAGGGCAGGGGTCAGAGGTGTTGCTCCTGGTCTTGTAGACTGAAGGGCAAGAGGTGCCAGTGAGGAAAGGAGATGGGACAGCATGGAGTGGACATTTTTCTGGACTGCAAAGGGGGGATGAGAGGCGGGGGGGCAGGGAGTCAGAGAAGGGGATGAGATTGAGTGATGGGTTGGGCTCTGCGCGGGACCACTGTGAGGAGCCAGGGGCTCCACGAGGGCAAGGTGGCTCAGCAGAGGTTTCTCTGGGCTTTCTCCACTCTGCTTCAGGTCCTGAGATGGTGTTTGGGGTTGGGTTACCTGAGCACCTTGAGCCCGTTTACTGACCTGGGGTAGGCTGAGAGCGCCAAGAGCTTCTTCCCACATCTTCCCAGAGCTGGAAGGGCTGTCAGGGCTGCTCTGAGTACTGGAATTTCCTCTTCTTTTTCCTGTCTCCCTCTCTGCTTCCCATGGGAATTTGTGGCTCAGGATGATCAGGGTGGACAGAATGGTGCTGTGGGAGGAGTCAGTGTCAGGCAGAGCTATCTCAGTGGGAAGGAGCTGCCTGGGAAGAGGGTGAGCTCCCCATCCCTGGCAGTGTGCAAGCAGGAATTGAATGGCTAGTCAGAGTAACTTCAGAAAGGGGTTCAGCTGGGGGAGAGCAGACACTCTGAAGGCCTCCTTTCCGTGACAGTTGGGGTTTGTGTGATTGGCCCAGATGGCCCCATGTTCTAAATATCACTGAGCCCCATAGAGGGGGTTGTCACACTGGGCTTTGCCACCCAAACAGGGCCTTCCCCCTCCTGCTTTCTGTGCCTGGCCTCA
This sequence comes from Dinomys branickii, assembly GCA_004027595.1. Lineage (NCBI taxonomy): Eukaryota > Metazoa > Chordata > Mammalia > Rodentia > Dinomyidae > Dinomys > Dinomys branickii. The sequence goes on from PVLD010004620.1 coordinate 52,892, forward strand.
TGCTGGGCATGAGCAGATGGAGCTGAATCAGACCCAGCTCTGCCTGGAGTCTGATGCGGAAGGTATGGGAGGACAAACATACATAGTGAAGTCCCACAAAAGGAAGGCAGATCAAGTTGAAAGGAAGGTTTTACCATTGATTCCCAGATGTGTCCTTCAGCAATTCTTCTTGGTCAAGACTTCTAATGGGGGGACAAGGCAATAAGTAAAACAGAGAAAAAGCCCTGTGTCCTGGAGCTGACAGCACAGCGGGAAGACTGAATCCTCCAGAGTGACAAGATGTGCTGGAGGCGTGCAAGTGTCACCAGAAGGCAGTGTGGGTGCCACTGGGGGTGATGAGGCCTTGCCCAGGCTTAAAGGCCTGGAGGCTGGGACTAGAGCTCCCACTGTGTCCTGTGGGCAAGTGGAGCCACATGAGTGGGAGGGACCAGGGGCAGCGCTGGGCATGCAGAGATGACTCCAGAGGGGACATCAGGAGAAGGAGACAGAGGAGGCACTGAAGCTGTGTGTCCACCTGTGCCCGTGTGTTGGAGCTGTGGGGATCTGCGTAAGGGTGTGTATCTGTGTAGTGGAGTGTGTGTGTGCGCAGGGGCGCTGGGAGTATGTGTATGTCTATAGTATGTAGGGATGTGTGTGTGTGTGTGATTGTGTGGGGTCTAGGGCAGACTTGTACAGAGTTAAAGACTTTGGGGTTTGTGGACAATGAAGAGCAGATACTTATGCCCAAGGTGTGCCAAGCCCTGAGTCCCCCGAACCCGAGGGCTGGTGTGAGCTGGGGGTCCAGGACTAATCCTAGGCTAGAATCTTATGCTTCCCTTCCCCTTGGAAGGCAGCTATGCTAACCACTATACCACCAAAGCCTCTGTTGCCCTTCCCCTTGAAGGGGTATGGAGCTGGCCATCTGCTGTTTGCAAATGACCTGGAAATGGATGAGGCTTCTGGCTGACCTGCCTCATGTTCCCTCATCCCTAGGCCTCTGTTCATTCAGCCTGGGCCCTTCCTGCCTTGGAGTGGCTACCAGGATGCAGAAACTGTGACCTGGACGTGTGGTCACGTGAAGCACTTCTGTCAACTGTGAACTCAAACACACATACGTAAACACTTGCACACACATTTATACATAAATGCGTACACACAGCATACCTGGACATGTGTGTCAGGCACATACACACTTGCGCTTGCATGTAGACACATACCTGTATGCATGTGCACATGCACACACACACATTCCTGGAGATACTCCTGCATTTCTGTGCACATACAGAGACAGTGGAAGTCACACAGCTTCACAAAGATACAAACTTGCCCACTGTATTCATAGCTTATCTTTACATACATCCTGCTTACAAAAGCATTCACATGTACGCGAGTGCACGCGCACACACTCATACACACACACCACACACACACACACAACTGGCTAAGAATGCCTACTTGGTGTACTCCAGGGCTAAAATGCTGAGGCCAGGATTTAGAGGGAAGAAGATCCTGCAGAGATGTCCGCTTCCACCGGGAATTTCCTAGAACTGTTCTTTTTTTTTTTTGAGACAGGGTCTCACTATGTAATCCAGACTGGCCTTGAACTCTCTTATGAAGTACAGGTTGACCTCAAACTCACAGTGATCCTCCTGCCTCAGACTCCCAAGTGCTACAAGCTTTCTCCTGAGGAGATTCCCCAATTGGCATCTGGTCCTTGCTCACCTCCTTGGCCTGGGATGCTTGAGTGAACCTACAAATCCAGGAGAGCTGTCTTCTGCCCAGTGAGGCCTAAATCCTCCCTTTTTCTGCCTCAGCTACCTGAGCCTCAAAGAGAATGGGCCAGCTTCAAAGCTGCTGAGAAGCCCAAGGCTGGAGAGGGTCACAGCCTTGCCTGAGGTTACCTAGGAAGCGGCTTTGATTTGAACCTGGGCTTCTGTGGATCTGACCATAGTCAGCTGCAATGTAGACACATGTCAAGCATCAGACAGGCTCACAGAAGCAGGGCACATGGGCATGGGGCATGGGAACAGATTTGGGATCTGCTGAGGGGCTGCCAGTACCTGTTGTGGGAGATGGAGAGATGTTGACATGGAAACCATCCGTTTACTTAAACCAGACCTCCCGGGCACCAGTGTTCTCACCCTGGGTTGGCTTGTGGGAACACAGGCAAGGATCAGACAGTCCCTCTCTCCAGGGAGGCCTAGGGATGTATGAGGACGGGAGAGGACAGCGTCCACTGGGGAGACCATGCTGGTGCTACTTCTCAACCAGCAACTGTTTTCCTCCTCTATCTCACAAGCAAAGCTGACTTTCACTTCTTTCTCCTCAATAGTTGGCCTGGAGCAAATTCTCAGCAGGTGTTTGTGGCATGAATGAATGCACAAATGCATGATACTGACAGGCAGGTACGCCTTTGGAAGGCTGTTCAGCACAGGAGCAGAACAGGTTGAGCAAAGGGAAGGCGGTAGAAGAAAAGCCAGAAGTTCAGGGCACAGTGAGGCAGTGGGCACGGCTGACGTCAGGAAGGGGCATGAGAAACAGCAGAAGAGCCATCTGGATGAGCCTTGGGTGTCGTGCTGAGGGTTTGGGTGTTTCCTTGAAGGCTGTGAGGAGCCCAGTGAAAGCTGTGAGCAGGACACAGCCATGGCATGGCCACAGTAACTTCCTTATGTGGCCTGGGTTATGCAGTAATGCTTGTCCCTAGTGGTAATAGCACCAGATGTGGTGTCACTAACCTGGGTCCGTGTCTCTGTACTGACAAGCTGTATAATCTTGGGCAGTGTCTATGCCCCATGGAGCCTCATTTTCTTATTTGTAACACTGGGCTACAGCAGAGCCTCCCAAGGAAGTGCTTTGTAAGTGCAGAGTCCACCAGTTGGAAGTGTCACTATTATCAGGACCGAGGCAAAGGTCTTCGATCAGTGGGCCCTGTACCCAGGCTGAAAGCCTCTTAGCTGAGTCACCCTTTCCTGAAGTACCCAGTGTGGAGCAGCTAGGCCACTAGGTATGGGCCAGGCGGCCCCCACAATAGGAAGAGATGGCTTCTGGAGCTGGGCCAGGCATTCCTAAGCTGGAGCATGGAGGACAGGTGGAGCTGGGCTTCACAGTGTCACAGGAGGACAGAGGATCCAGGGATTGGCCTTGTAGGACCTTCAAGCACTGCACTGCCAGGGACAAAGGAGAGCTGGGAAAATCTGTTTTTCTTATCTGCCTTTGCTTAAGAGGCAGGACATGAATTTAAGGCACAGATTAGAGCCAGACAGCCAGGCTTTGGATTTTGGTTCCGCAGTTTATGAGCTGTGGGACTATGGGCAAGTTACTTTGTTTGTGCCTCACCGTTCATCATCTGTAAAATGTGGCTAATAGCACCCACCTCATATCACTGTTGAAAAAATAAAATGTCAAGCACGTAGTAAATGCTGAATAAGTGTTAAAGCCTTGCAGCCCCAGGTATACACATTCAGTCCTTAGGAGCCTGCCATGGCCTTTGCCTCCGTGCTACAGATATCAGCCAGGGATTCATCTAATCAGGTAGCAAGTTAGAATTACCTGGGGACATTAAAAAAATATCTAGGAAGGGGGCTCCAGGCATCAGCACTTTTAAATGCTTCTGGGAGATACATCTGGATTGGATGTATGAATAGAAGCCCACAGTGAGGATGTGCCAGTCACTGATGCGAGGACAGCAGCAAAACTAAGTGCAAGGGAACGGTGGGGGTGGGTCAGAACTGGAATCAGCAAGGCAGGGTTGAGTTGTGCAGGGTCTAGCATGTGACCTTAAGGGGTTGGACTTCATTGTGTTGCAGGTAGGGAGCCCCTGAAGGTGTTTGAAAGAAAAGCGAGAGAATTCTAGTGTGGAGTTCATCCCCTGAGCTAGGGGGACAGCCAGAATTCTGCCAAGCTTGTGCCAGGTGCCTGGACGGTGTCCAGCTTGGTGACTCAATGCTGAAGAAATTGCTCCCCAGGGAGAAAAGACCCAGATGAATCACTGACTGCAGTGGGGAGGCTGGGAGGCTGGGGGCTCTCTGAGTCACCCTCCAAGCGATGGGGAGAGGGAGTTGTAGAGAGGGGCCCGCTGTGCATGGGGCAGGATTCAGGTCAGACCACAGGGAGGGCTATCAGGGGACTCGTTCTAGGTTTCGTGCTCTTGACAGTCCTGTGAGAGAGAAGGAGAAATTGAGGTTCAGAAAGGTGGGGAGGGGATCTGACCGAGGCCATGCAGCAAGTCACTGGTGAAAGCCATGTGTGACCTTCCAGTCCAGACAAGTCCCTTGCCACTGCCTCAATAGTTCTCAGTGCAATCATGGACTAGCAACCGGATTGGTTCAAGCGGGGAATTGACCCATGCACCAACCCCTCTACTATCCCCACCACCATCCCTTCAGGCAGGCAACTGAAGGGCTGCGCCGCCGCGATGGGTCACCAGGGGGCGCAGAAGTGTCACGGCTGCCGCAGGCGCCTAAGCGGAGGCCGCTCTGCGGAGAACTGCGCTCCGGACGCGCGGGTCCCATCGCGGAACTGCGGACTGCGTGACTCTGGGGCTTGCACCTTCTGCAGCCTCCCGGACGCCGGCATAGCCCTGTCTGCCAGTCCTGGGGGCCCAGTGCTCCCACCTCGCACTTAGGAATGGTGCGCCCGCGTGTGTCTGTGCGCACGTGTCTCCTTCGCAGATTTGCTACCGACCCAGGGCTTGTCCGTCTCGGAGCGACCTCTAAAATTCTCCCTGACTTCTCCATTCTTCTCCCTCCGTAGAAGAGAGCGGAGCAAGCCTGGAGCGCCTGTGCAGCCCCTTCCGTCTTCATCCTCCCCTTCTCTCCACTGCGCTGATCTCGGTCTCGGGCTCCGGCCTGGCCCCAGAACTCAAAGTGGAGGGGAGAGGATGTGGTCAGGCAGGGCGCGGGGCTCAGAGCTGCGACCCCTGCGAGATGGTGAAAGGAGTGGTGTTGGGGAAAGGGAAGGGGAGCGAAGGTGAGAGCCGGCTCCCAGGCGGGGTCCTCACAGCGCACAGGCTGGGAGAGTATGGGAGGGGAGGCAGACGGCAGCGGAGGTCTGGCCGGGGTCTGGTGGGTCAGAGATCGGACGGCCTGGAGGTGCTGTCCCCGTCGCTGGAAAGTGGGCGGGCCTGGGCGGGGCCGGGGCGGGCGGGGGCGGGGCCGGGGCGGACACTCGCGCGGACCCGGCGAAGCTGTCGCGGACGCGCTGACCGAGCGCAGCGGCTGGGCCGGCGGGCGGGCGGGCGGCTGCGAGCATGGTCTTAGTGCTGCACCACATCCTCATCGCTGTTGTCCAATTCCTCAGGCGGGGCCAGCAGGTCTTCCTCAAGCCGGACGAGCCGCCGCCGCCGCCGCCGCAGCCATGCGCCGACAACCTTCAGGTAGGCCCCCCCTATGGTTTGGGCACAGGAGAACGGGGTGTCCGGAGAGCACCCCAGCCGGGGACAGGTTGTCAGCTCCAAAGTCTACCTTCCCCTGAACTCCCTGAACCCTCCTCAGGGAAGGGACCCCTCCCTACTTCTGAAGCCCACTCTTGTGCTGGGACTTCAGCCAGAACCCTGAAGGAGCCCTTGAACCCCCAGCTCACAGTGTAAACGCCAGTTTCGGCTCTGAATAACGTTTGGATCAGGGACCACGCTGTATGCCCTGAAACTCCCAATCCCGGGTGGACCCCCAGGCCAGCTTGTGAGCTCTGTTCAAGCCTGGAACCTGTCCTGCAGAGGCATGGAAGACCCCTACACACACCTCTGAACCTCCACTGTACATCCCAGACCTAGCCCCTCAGACCACCTGAACCCATAGCTTGCAGGGCCCCACGTCAGAATTGGGGCCTCACCCCAAGACCATGAACCTCCACAGCCTCAGTTGTACCCTATCAAGATTCCCATTGAAACACCAGACTCCAGCACTTAGTCCAGATGGTACCCCAGATCCAAAGCCCTCTTCCTACCAGGGCTTCTCCTGCCCCCTCTGCATGACTCCTGCAGAGGTTGTGCTGGGTTCCTCCCCTCTCCCCTTTATAGGGGCCCCTCTTTCTTTTCCTGCCGGTCTCCCCTTCCTTTCTCATGGGTGTGGTGCTTCCACTTTATTTTCTCGGTCTCTCCACAGGTCTTTCCCCAGCTCCTAGGTGCCTCCTCTCTCTCTGCCCTTCTGCCTCTCTCTGTGTCGGTCTGGCCCAGCACGCCCACCTCTGCTGGTCTGCTTGTCTCTCCAGTTTCTCTAGGTCTCTGTCTTTGGTCTCTCTGGGATCATCCCTTCCCCTTATGTCTGCTTCTGCTTTAGGGGGAGGAGGAGACAGGCTCAGAGAGTGGGTCAGGGTTTCCATCCCTCCCCATGCTCTCCACCATGAATGGCATGGTATGGGCCTGAATATGGAATGTGCTGCTCCCGGCTGGAGCCTGGGGAACTGAGGCAGGTGGCAACCACATGGGGAGGCATTGGCATTCATGACTTATTATCCCATTGTCCCTGCGTTCTTGGTCTTGACTGAGGCACCTGGAGGTTTATGGTGCGGGAGAGGAATAGATGGCAAGCTGGGGTCAGTCACTTGAGGTAAGAGCTGTCCAGGGCTGTGTGTTTGTGGTGTGTGTGTGTGTGTCTTCGTGTGTAGCTTGAACTGGGCTGCGTGTGTTGGAAGTGTTTGTGTAATCATGTGTGTTGTTCCATTGATGGTTATGTCATGATGAATGCGGGGATTGTGAATTTATGACATTACATGCCATGTATGGCCAGGGAAGCAGTGTTATGGATGTGGAGTGGTGGCGTGGTGTATGGCTGTTGTGCATATGCGGTTGTGAGTGAAGGATGCAGTTGTTGCAGAAGCAGTTTGCATGGGAGATTGTATAAGTGATTGTGGATGTTATTGACTATTGTGTGAAGCCAGGAAGAGTTGTGGTGGGGACCTGATGGATTTCACTGGGTGTTTTGTCAGAGAGGAGCTGGGTGTGTGTGAGGGGTGATGGTTGTGTGTCTAAGTGTGTTTGTAGCCTAGTGATGGGTTAGAGTCACTGTGATACATCCTGAGTTTGTTGCTTGGGGAATGTATTAGGACCTGTGTGTTGGTGTTTGAGTGTCACATTTTTGTGTGATGGCTGTGCAACTCTGAGCTGGAAAGGTTGCTGCCAGGGCCGAGGTGTCCAGTTGACCAACTGTGTGGTTGGGTAGGAGGAAGCTGTGTACAGGCAGGGTTGTCTGGGCCCTGTGAGCCCACAAACATGTGACATTCTGGTGTGACATTAGGTGTGCACCTTATCTATGCAGGGTGTGTCTGCATGTGTCTCTGGATCTTAGTGGCATGTATGCTGAATTTAATTGGATGCATGTGTCTGTGGTTGGGGAGGTGTGAGGTATATGAGTCCCATGGTGGGAGATTGAGTGTGAGTGTAGTGTGAAGTGTGGGTGTGTGAGCCGTGTGACTTTTCAGTGTGAGGTGCTGATTCTGTGATCTTTTCTCCCCATGAGCTGCTTGTGTGTGTGATGAGGAGTGTGCTCACTGAGCTGGAGGAGGCAAGCTGTAGAACATGCTGGTGGGGATAAGAGAGTGTGTGCATGAAGTGTGTGGTGTGAGGAATGAGGTATATTATGGTGTGTGTGTGTGTGTGTGTGTGTGTGTGCGCGCGCGCGCGCGTGCGCGCATGTGCGTAGAGAGGGCTTGGCTGCTATCCTGTTCCTGCTTCCCTCCCAATAAGGTCCCTGGAGATACCTTTGCCTGCCCCCCCACTGCACCCTTTGCCCTTTATCCTCCTCACTTTGACCAAAGCCTTTGTTTTGGGTTTCCTGCTGAGCAGGCGCTGGACAGGCGGGCGACAGACAATGTTGCAGTCCAGGAACCTTTGTTCTTTGCCTCAGCCTGTCTTGTGTTTGGGCCAGGGATGGGAGTATGGCGGGGGAAGAGGCACGTGTCAGCAAGGTCACTGTGTTTACTACCACCTCATGGTGCTTCAAAGAAGAGAGAGTCCAGTGCAGGCAGTGAGGCTAGTGTCGCTGGTGGAGCCTCTTGGTGCCAGAGCAGCCTGGACTGGGCTTCGAGTTGGGTAAGCCTGCCAGCATCACACTCTTCAGCCTGTACAGCCCCGTGCCTTTTCTTGTTCATATCCACTCAGGAGAGCTGAGCAGCCAAGCACCCCCTTTTCTGTGCTTCCTTTTCTTTCCTTTGTGCAGTTGTGGCCCCCAGGGAGGGTCATTGGGCTGGGAGACAGCCAGGAAGATCTCAGCCTACCTCTTTTGTTGACTTTATGTCTAATGGAGGAAAGATAGTCCCTGGCCTCACAGAGATCCTTACCTGAAAGATGAAACTTGGTCATACCTTTGGGGACCCTGTAGTCTGATGAGAACATCCAGTCGGTTGAGGGTCCAGGCCAACACTCCAGACAAAGCTGGGAAATATGAGAAAACCCTTTGGGCAGCCTCCCAACTGGTATTTGAGAGAATAAGCCCAATACTTTTTGAGGCTGGAGGCATAGGGCCAGGCAGAGTTGCTCAGGGCAAGGTGCTGGGGCCCATGCTTCAGGGTCACCTTCTGGAAGGTGAGCTGGGCCTTAAAGCGTGCTGGGGTGGGCAGGGAAACATGGCCTGGGACTGAGAAGGATTCTGGCCAACTGGTGAAAGAGACCTTGATACCAAGTCACACACTCTGGCTTTGGATGGCCAACCTGGAGCCTCCAGTCTGTTCAAGCTTTCGTGTCACCTTTTCCCATCTGTGCTCTTCAGCCGGAGCATGGTTGTCATGGTTATTGTCACCGTCATCATCATCCTCGTTGTCATCATCATCTCTCAGGCAGTTCTTCCCAACTTCTGGGGTCTGTTCACAAATGTCTCATTTAACTCACGCAATTGTCTAAGAGCATTTTGGAGCCCCCACTCTGCCACTCAGGGGCAGTTCTAAGTGGCCAGGTCATGGTGATGATCAAATTGGTCTTACAGAGTTCCTGCCCTCTGTGCATAGCTATACTGTGCGCCTCGACTCCAGGCTCAACACAGCTGACCTCTCCCTCTGTACCTTGTTCTGTGGGGCCCCCACTCGTGCACCCCATTAGGGTCTGCCTCCTGCCAGGATGGCAGCTTTTAGAGGCTGAGCCTGGATCTCCCTGGCCCCCTCCCTGTATCCTGGGTTGAGCTTGGCATAGGCTACACAATCCTAGTTGTTATTAGATGCCCATAACAGCTCTGTAGCTCTGGCAGCCCAGGGGCTGCCATCTAGGGAAACTGAGGCACAATGCAGGGCAGAAATTTAAGGCAGCATCCTCATCAGACTCTCCTTATGCCAGCATTCTGAGATCGAGAGGTCAGGTGGCTGGTCCAGGTCTCACAGCAAGTGTCAGGGCTGATGCCATTACCCAGCTCTGCTGGCCGCTAGGCTGGGCTCTGGCTCCAGCACCATGCCGCTCCCTGGCTGGCCTCCGTGCTGCCTGCGGGGGGTAAATGATTATTAATGACCCCCTGGCAAAGGGACAGGAAACGCTTCCCAGCTGCTCCCTGCCAGCCCCAGCCATCCATACTAGCCTGACCATGGTGTCAGCACGGATGTTATCTCCATTTCTCCTCAGGCTCCTTTGCTCCTTCTGCCCATCCACTTCCCATCTCCCTGACCTCAACCTCCCAGGGGAAGGACAAGAAGAGACAGCTTTCCTTTCTACATCCCTGTCCCTCACCACTTTCTCTAGCCTGACTCATCTCTACTTTCTTTCTTACCCCCAAATAAGCTGGAAATAGCCCTTCTTCCAAGAAGCCTTCCTTGAATGCATGGCCAGTGCCTCTGGGGTTACTACCATGGGCCCAGGGGGCAATGAGTCTCCCTCGTTGCAGACTCTGTTCTCCCTCTGGTGGCCCAGGATTGTTGGGTACTTTCTGCCGCTTATTCCCAACCGTTGATCAGTGCAGGATGCTCCCAGTACCTTTTCCAGGAAACCTCCAGCCCAGCCCAGGGGTCATGCCTCTGAGCATCTTGCTTTTCCTGTCCACATCACATGCTATCTAGGGTCAGGCCTTCACAGATAGGCATTAGTGAGCAGTGACTACAGTGGATCCTTGACTTAGGAACTCAATTCGTTCCTGAGGGCTGGTTGTAACTCAAGTTGTCAATGGAAGGCTCAGGCTCCTCTCTAGCCTGCAAAGTCTTTCTTCTGTACACAGGCAGAGTTCAGTGTCTTTAGAGTGACATTGGCCCAGGGTTTCTCAATGAATCTCAACAGGAAAGAATGTTGTAATACTCCTTCCAGAACTCTTTAAGTGTTATATCTGTATCTGAGACCATCTGGAAGCACAAGTGGCTGGCATAACTCAAGGCTTTGGTCACAAGTTAAAACTGAAGTCCTGGTCATAACCCAAGTTGTTCATATGTCAGGCTGGTTGTGACTCAGGGGCCCACTGTACATGGGTAGAGATGAGCAAGATGAGGGCCTTGAGGTTCTCTATGAGTCTGAGCAGCACTCACCAGCCCTATGGTAAGTAGCTCAGCCCTAGGTCCCCAGACCTGAGGTGGGGAAGGATCATAGACAAAGGGCAGTGATGGAGGTAAACTCAGGGGTCATGGTGGGACAGAGCTGGGCTCCCTAATTCAGCCTAGAGCAGGAGAGAAGGTTAGCGGGGAGCTTCCAGAGAAAACAAATGAGAGCTAAGGGATGAGCCAGGAGAAGGTTCTGGGCAGAGAGGAGGGGCGATAGTGACTGACAGTTTGCTGGTGGCTGAGCAGGGAGAGCCTGTGTTCCCCAGCTCCACAGCTCTGTGCACAGACCTGGATCCTGGTCTGCGAGGCAGCTATGGCAGTGGGATTCCACAGGGGGCATGGGAAGAGTGAAGTATAAACGGCTAAGAGATATGGCTGACGAGGCTGGCACAGGCCAAATTGTGCAGAACTTCAGAGCCACGTTAAGGACTTTGGACATTTTCCAAAGGGAACCGGCACCAGGGGAGAGATTGAAAGAAGAGAGGCGATGCTCAGGCCTGTGTGTGAGGGAGCTCCCTGGGTCATAGAATGGGAATAAGGGGGTTGGGGATATAGCTCAGTGGAATAAGCGCCTGCCTAGCAGGCACAGGGTCCTGAGTTCAATCCCCAGTACCGCCAAAGGGAATAAGGCCGGGGCCTGGACAGAGAAAAGGCTGAGGGTGCAGGGGAGAGGACTGAACATGGAGAGATAGAAGTGGGAGAGGGTCAGCTGTAGAGTTGAAGGTGAGTGGGGAGAATGCTGCTGCTTTGATGCTTCGGGAGTCTGAGAGGTGCAGGATGGAAGACCCGTGTCTAAGGGCAAGTCCCGGGCCTGTCTCTATAAGGCCCCTGTCTCAGGAAGGCGCTCAGGAGATCCTGAGCATTGAGGCTAAACCTGGACCCTGCTCTGGGCTATGTCCTCACCTATACTCAGCATCTGCCCTGGGTCAAGAATGTTCTAAAATAAAAAATTAAAACATTCTGTGAAATGTAATATTTAATAAAATTCATATCCAAAAATGCATAAGAACATTCCAAAATGAGGAGGAATGCAAATTTATGAAAATGCTAAACATACATGATCTTTCTAATGTAAATTGTCAGTCTCAGCTGCTTCCCTGGACTTTGGATCCAGCCCCATTGGAGCCACTGCCTCTGATGCAGTGGCCTTGGGGGCCAGGGCCTTCCTTCCTGTTCAGCTTCTTGGAGAGGAGCTGACAGCTGACGGGGCCCCACCTCTGAGGAGCCTGCCCTCCCCCTCCTGCTGGTGGCTGCAGTGGGCAGGCATCTGCTTGAGGGAATCGGTCCTGGGCACCCCCATCCATGGTTGCCTCTATTAAGGGACATCCAGGACAGGGTGGGGAAAGCAGGAGAGAAGTGTAAGAACTGAAAGGGGAAGGAAGCAAGCTGAGGGGCAGCATCACCCGATGCAAACACCCGGATTTCACAGTTTCCTGGAACACGGGCATTCTGAGGTCTGATCTTGCAGTCTCCAGGTTGGGCACTGCTGTGTCCTTACTCTCTGGTAATCTTCCCCAAGGCCATGTTCTGAGCTGTACTTTCTTACTTGTAAAAGGAGGAATTGGGAGTCAATATCTCTGAGGGTTGTGTGTGATTTGAGAGCCTGGGGCTCTCATGGGGGCAATGCTAGCCTTCTACAACTCTCAGCTTCGAGCTAGGGCTGGGTAGGTGTGTGGCTGTGATTCCAACATTCTGTGACTTTAAGCTGCTGAGACTCAGGGAGCTGAGGATGCGGACATTCTGTGCAGCATCCAGGATTCTAGGATTTGATGATTTGATGATTCAGTGATTCTAAATGGGGCTGCTGGGAAGAGCTGCAGCCACCTGCCTTGTTAATGTCAATGTTCAGTTATTAAAAACATAACAAGAAGCAATGGAGATGGATAGCTTGGGATGGTGGGTGTCCCCAGCCCCATCCCAGTGAGGGAGAAGAGGAGGCAAAGGTGCGCAGATATTACAGGAGACTGAAGACCCAGAAGACCTTTTCAACCCAACCACACAGTCCCTCCTGCCACGACAAAACTGGCGTGTGTGTATGCGAGAGATGTCTCTGAGCCTGCAGGCTTGGGGGGTCATTCCCTCTATTCTCCACCTCATTCCCCAGTCACTTCCGACTTCAGCAGAGAGGAGCGCCTTCCTCCCAGCCCCCAGTCTCTGGGCAGAAGTGTGGACAGTAGAGGAAGGAGAGGCCTGCTTGCCCCCTTCCCTGGCAGCCCGGTCTGAGGGGAAAACAGGACATGAGCACTTCCTGGACACAGGCATGGAGACACACAAACGCCTGCCTGCGAGGGCCCAGGACCAAAGGCTCAGACGGGGACACAGGCCAGGACAGCCAGAGCTGAGCGCCCTTCACACCAGCTGAAGCAGTGTCATGCCTGTGTCACAGGTCCTCAGCTCCAGCCCAGCACAGGGCCAGTCCAGCTATCTAATATCTCTCTTGGGTCCAGCTCATGCCTCAGGAAGGCCAGAGTTGGGGAGGGACAGGGGATTCAGGGGAGGACTCTGGCTTTCTAGATCTTTGCCTGTTGTGCCCTTAGAAGCCCGGCATGGCTGCCCTCACCTGAGGGCTTCCGTAGCCTTGAGGTCACAGATCCCAGTTAGCCCTGTGGGACACGCTGCATGGCTGCACCTGGAATCCCCATTCGGATCCTCCCTGATTCCTTGGGTGCTCCTTCTCGCCCCAGCCTCTCCCTTTCCCCAGGACACCTGGGGAGCAGCCGTGGAGGCAGGACTCCCCTTGACTGCCCAGCCTGCCACCCTCTCCTCCTGCAGTCCAGCCTCCCTCTCACCTCTGCCTGGCTCTGGGCTCTCACCCAATCTCTGGACATCTCTGTCTTGGGGTGTAGGTCTCTGTTGAAAATAGTTAAAATTGGAAGGTTCCTAAGAGATCACCAAGTCCCACCCTTCTCTTTGGGTGAGGAAACTTGTTTGGAGAGGGAAATGTCCTATCCAAAGCCACCTGCTAGGCTGTGGCAGAGCTTCATGCTGTACCAGTTCCATCCCTGGGTCATGATGCACCCTGCCCTTGGTGCCAGGGGTCCAAGGTTTGAGAACTGACGTCAAGGACCAGCCCAGGCTGAGCAACAGGCACTTCCTGAAGCATGTGGGCTTCTTTCCCAAGCCCTTTTCCCCAGCGCTGAGCTACTGTCTCTTCCCTTTCTTTATCCAGACTCCTCTCTGTTACCACTGTTTACATCTGTTACCACTGCCTGACTGACTCCTACCTTGGGCAGATCCTGCTTTTGGGATTGAGACCAGAGCTCAACCTCTGTGGCTGTATGTACATGCATGTACACAGACACACAAATACATGCAAGTATGTCCTGGGTACACAAGTTCTGGGTGAAGTCTTCATCACACAGTTTGGAGGCTGACATCTCCACGTGCCTCTGCCAGGAAGCCCCTCAGGCCTGCCACTGGCCTTCTGCATCTCACTAGGTCTTTTGGGACAGCGGACTCTATGAACTTCAGTTCTTCCTGTGTAACCCTGAGAGCAGGGCTGTCTCTCCCTCAGTCCTGGAGCCCCCCTTCAGTGTCTTTTGGAGGGTTCAGCTTCCTGTGGCTGGGTGGGGAGAGCTTTGAGATCCCCAGAGGACAGCAGGACAATGGTGAGGCAGTAACACATGAAATGCTACATCTTCCCCAAAGCAGGCTCCACTCTACCCTAATCTCCCTGCCTGGTGTCTTGGACACAGGTGAGTGGCCCACTTAGGGTCTTAGTCTGACCCCTCTGACCATGCGGCAGCAGTCAGACAGCCCCAGGGTCCCAGCTGTAACTGGCATCGGTGCAGATTCCCAGGGCATCTGGGACTGGTTGAGTGTGAACTGGGCTTTGTGGCTGCGGTAGGGGGAGAGGGGTGGGACAGCCTGAAGCCCTGAGGCTGGGTCGGGTAGTGGAGGAGCTGCAAAGGCCTAGCTGAGGCTCGTCTTCCTGTGAGGGGAACCAGGAAGGGACAGGCAGGAACCCTAGTGGCCCTAGGCAGTGCTGTGCTGTGGAATGGCCTCTCCAGGAGTGGCCCGAAGCCTGGGGACAGCTGGAGAGTCAAGTGAACCAGCACGGCCTCCTCTCTGAGACCAAGAGAAAGGGGCTGCTGGGCAACGCAATCACAGACACCAGGAAGAGAAGGTTCACGCTTTGTGGACAAAAGGGGTCAGGCACTTATCTCAGCCCTCGTCATTTCCTCTGCCGGACATAGCTGGGTTAGTGGGGTCATCACACAGAGGGAAGTAATGAGGGCAGGGCCAGTGCACGCCAGGCCCTGCAGTAGTCAGGCACATGAGTGACCTCGTCACGCCCTAGTGGGCAGTCCGTCCCCTGCAGAGGTTCAGCCACATTGCCATGGCCACTTCAGGAGATGGCCACTCCTAGGTCATCACCCCACTCTGTCACCCTGGGCGACAGTCAGACCCAGCTGCAAACACAGCTAAGCAGGGAGACGCAGCAAGACACAGGGATGTGTGAAACAACCAGATGTCCTGCCACAGACACTCCACAAGCATCCATACACCAGGTGTAGTACTGTTAACCTTGGGTCACCCAAAGACAGCCAGAGATTCCAGCAGGTGGGCAGGTGTCCAGTGCTTGGGTGAGAAGAGGGTGACACCAGGCAGGAAACTCAGAAGCCCCCTTCTTATGCCAGACTGTGCTCTCCCCCCAGCTTGCTGAGTGCCTGAGGCTGTTTATTTCCTATCAGGGATGGGTGTCTCATACCCCTCCCGTTCCCTGTCCCCACCACACGCTTCCGAAGCTGCCAAATCAAATCAGCCCCTGCACCCGCGCCAGGCTGGCATGGCGGCCAGCAGCTGACGGGAATGAAGCCAGGCTCAGAATATCCCACCGCCTGTCCGATCCTGGGCACGTTGTTGGTGGGGGTGGGGAGGGGCAGGAGCCCATAGCCTGCCCCGGTGCCTGTGTAAGAAGCTGGGCTTTCTGGAAGTGGGCTGGGTGGTGGGTTTCCAGAGAAGGGGTTCCAAGTGTCGGCCAGGCCCTGTGGCAGTGTCTCCACTGCCCACATTTGAGTACTAGTTGCTGGGAGGAAGTGGGTGGGAGGTGTAGTTCAGGCCAGGGGGACTCATTGTCAGGCGGGGGTGGGAGCTAACCCATGAGATCACATTCACCTGGGATTCGCAGCACCCTGGGTTGGGAGCCCCTATGGTTGTCTGTGAGCAAGGCCCAGCCCACTGTGGAGGCTCAGTGGCTCTGCCAGGTGTACATTACAGATCCTATTTTATAGATAGGGAAACCGAGGCTTAGAGAGGGCTGATGGAGTTTCCCAGAGAGAAGAAAAAGTGGAGGGGGTAAAGGTTCTGTCTTTGCATTCCTGAGGTGTGCTAGGCAGAGAGAAAGGACATGGCTCTGTAGTATTCTGCAGAGCCACGGGAAGGAGCAGAGAGCAAGAAGGGAGCTGGAGAGAGAACAGGGTGCAGCTAGGCTCCTCAGGCGAGGAGCCTACTGTGGGCTTGCTGGGGGCTGCCAGGAGGGCAGCCTGGGGAGAAGGGGAGAAGGCCTGGCAGGCCTCAGCCCCTGGCCTTCTTGTCTCTGCAGCCAGCCAGGACCCCCTTGCACAGAAGCCAGAGCCCCTGGGGAGTAGAGACGACCGACTGGAGGTGAGAGCTCATGGGAGGGAGGAGCGGGTGGGCCTGGGGGGTGGGGGCGCAGCCTGGAGGTCAGTCTGAGGGCTGCCTTCATCCCTGGGAGGACTGGGAGGCTGGAGCTGAATCCCAGCCCCGCCCCTCCAGCCTAGGGTTGTCTCACACCAACACCATCTGCCCTGACTCTACATATGCATAACCTTGGATTCTGTCCCTGAAGATGCCCCCAGCCGCCAACTCACCTGGGAGTCATTTCAGACTCCTTTCCCACCCTCCCTACCCTCCTCACTGACAACTCCCTGTTGATTCCCTGCACTGAGAACTTCCTGAGTTCCTGTTCTGCCTCCAATCCTGCTGCTGCCTGAGTCCTGCACCCCTCAGCTCCCCCAGCATTTCCTGGCTGTCTGCTCTCAGTTGCCCGCATCCTCCATGAGGCTGCCAGAAGCCTCCTTCTAATACACATCCTGCTCAACATTCTCCTGCTCGACATTTCTCCATGTTCCCACCCCTTGGCCCCTTCTGATGCCCCAGTTTGACATAGTCCCCCTTCACCCACACCTGCCTCTCCAAAACTCCTCCTACTGGCTTCTACCCCTCCCAGCCTCCTAAATTCCTCTGGGCTCTGCTCTAGCCTCCCTCCTCTGGGATGTCCTCCCGCCCTCCATCACCTCCAGACCCAGCTGGCTCACGCTTCCTCCTCTGAGCTCTCCCGCCTGGCAGTTGGATGCTGGGGCATCCTGCTGTCTATTGCCCACCATGTGTGCCTCAAGCACCCTGTTTTCTCCACCATGTGACTGCATGTCTGTAGCTAGCTCATCTCTGCTCTGTATGCCTCTCAACCCTGGGGACTCGCCTTTTTCATACCTGAGTTCCCACTGCCCTGGATGGGTGCCTGTGATAGGCCCAGCCAGTACATTTCTGTTGATAGGAGAGGTGCAAGCCCCAGCCCTTCGCCATGCCTTTGAGGTGCCTTGAAGCAATCTTCTGTGTTCAGTGAGGAAGAAAAGTGGCATGCATGTGCGTATATGCATGTGTGTGATTTGTGTGTATGAACTGGCCTATGAGTCAGCTCATGCGCACAGGCCAGCTGAGAGGATGAAGCTGGCTTTGCCAGGCATTCTAGCCACAATCCCTTGTCTGGTTCTCACCTTACATTTGGGGAAGCTGTGGCCTAGAGAGGGTGCTGTGAGTGAATCAGGGGCAAGTGGAGTCCAGATGCCTCCCTGGTTCCCTGCCTTTGTGTAAGGTGGGAAGGAGGCAGATCTGAGAATGTCCCTGCCAGGGGGCACCAGGCCCTGTTGCTGGGAGCTGGCCTAGGGACAGGGAGGGGGAGGGCCTGGCGAGTCTTATTATTTATTTATTGCCAGTGGCATTCCCCGTGGGGCGGGAGCTCCCCCCAGAGCCAGGACAGATGGTGTTCCTGGGAGCCGGCAGTGTCTCAACAGCCTCGGCCACCTGCCAGAAAAGACTACATTTGTCACCCACCCAGGAAGCCATGCGGGGAGGGACATTTGGAGAAGCTGAGGCCCTCCTGGGTAGTAGGGACTGGGCCCAGAGGAAAAGAAACTGGTTTGGGGTTCTTGTTTGTCTCTGTGCACAGACCCTTAACCGAGGCCACTGGCCCTGCTCTCTCCAAGATCATGCTCTGTCCCTTTGCTGCTCCATCACCCTCTCCATGAGGCCCTCTGTGCTCATTCCTGTATTCTCTCTCAGCTTTCCTTTTACCTGGGTTCTGCTGCCTCCTCCCTGGGATTGAGGACCTCAGGTCTTGAGCAGCTCAGCTCTGAGCTCTCTCCCGTCCCAAGCCCCACACCCACCCCAAAGCTGGTTGTCTGCCTGACCTTCTGGCAGCTGTCAGCACCCTCACCCTAAGTTCCTTGCCCATACTCAGCCAAGCTAGGGAAGAGAAGGGATGCCCTCAGGCAGTCCTCCACAGAGAGGACAAGACTGAGGATAACCAGGGCCCAAGAGTGTTGGTCAGACTATAGAATGCTGGAGAGAAAGCAGGAGAGGGATTGGAGAGCCTGCTGAGGACTCTGGTTGTATGGAGGCTGGGGACGCAAATTGAACCAGGGGTCAGATAAGCATGGGTTCAAGTCCTGGCTTCTGCATTTCCCAGGACTGTGACCTTGGTCATCATCTGCAAGCAGGGTAAAATATTCCATCATCACAGGGCAGAATCACAGTTGTTGAACATTAACACACAGAGATGTTGGGAGAAGTTACAAAGATGAGTGTGAGTGCCTGACTCATGGCAGGTCCTTGGAGATCTTCCCCCTCCTTGTCTCCCTCCAGTATTTGATCCTTGGAGCCAGGACTTGGGTGTACCCCCGTGAGACAGGGCATGCCAGGGGGCTTGCCTGAGGCCAGTGGAGGTTCTGTGCACATGGCATGTTTCCCTGGCACTGCTGGGTGGCAGCCAGGAGAGCAGCACTGCCAAAACCATCCCTACCCAATGGCATGGGTTCAGCACACTCCCTTGGGATGGCTCCCTGGCTGCTGGCCAGCTGGGTGGTAGTGAGAGGTCTTCTTCGGGTGAAGCCTGGGGTCCTCCCCCAGGATCCCAGGCTTCTGCATCATTGCTCTCCAGAAGTTGGGGCTCAGATAGATCAAACTGGTGAGCCAAGCATACTAATCATTGCCCTCCTTCTCTGTGCCAGTTCTCAGCATCCAAATGGCATCTTGGGAACCCAGGCCAGGATGGGGTGGGGAAGAAGAAGACTGGGTAAGGGCATGGGTATCCGCACCAAGTTCTCAAAGGTACAGCCCAGCATGACTCCTGTATTGCTTCCCTGAAGATAAGTAGGAGCACACCCTTTGGCATAGCATTGCTCCCCTTGCTTACTGGGTCTCCTCCCACCCACTCCTTGACCCCCACTCTCACCAGGGCTTCAGCCTCATAGCCATACCCAGTCCCCCAGCCCCACCAGTTCTTTTGGCCTCCTTGCTCTTGCTCACACTGACCTCTTTGTCTGGAGCAACTTTCTCTACTCTTTCTTTACCTACTGGATTGAATGTCACTTCTTCTGTGAAGTCCTCTCAGATGGCTCCTTCCACCTCAGAGTGAGTCAGTGTCTTCCCTTTCCTGGGCACCCATAGCTCCCGAGTTTCCCTGAGCTCACAGTTGGTGACTTGTTACCTTATGTGACTGTGTGGGTTGTCCATCCTTCCCCAAGTGATTATAAAAAACAGAATTGCCTGCACCTCTCATGGGCACCTGCAGGGCCTAGCACAGGCCTGGTGAGTAGGTGCTCAGTAGAGACTTCTGGAATGAATGAGAATGGCTGTGAGTAGGGTCTAGTGTTGGATGAGACCAATTTTGGAGATTCTGGAGGAAGTGGCCTTGGAACTGTGACAGACAGAGGGTCAAGGCCATGAACCAATGAGGCCAGAGACCTGCTGGGAAGACAGAGAGGTCCATGTGGGCCAGACAGGACCAATTAAAGGCAGCAAAGACCAGTATAGGCCTGGGAACAAGCAGATAGAGGAGCCTGGAACAAAGACTCTGAAACATCTGCTGCAGTCGAGCTGTGGTCCGAGGAAGGCTTAGGCTCTGGACTGGGCTGAGGTTGAGGGTGCCGATGGTGAGCGAGAGGCCTAGCTGGGAGACAGCACTCATCAGGGAGCTGTGGCAGGTGGTTGATGGCTTCTCAGCCTGCACCAGGCTAATGGGAGAAGGCATCCATGTCTGCAGGCACAGGTTACCAAGCAGGCAGCACTGGGGTGAGGCTGGAAGGGCCACTGCAAGTGGCACTCGGCAGCCCTGAGTTTAAAATTCTAGAGCGAGTGCTCCTCACTGCCAGCCCCATTTGCTTCTCCTGATTCTGCACATCAGCAAGTGGCCTCTGTGATGCCCTGTGGCCCCACGGGAGCTGCTGCCAACAAATTAGCCATCACATCTGGCATCGATGGGGGCCCTGCGGCCCTGCCAGATGTCTGTGCCCACCTGTCGCACTGCACAGGCCTGGGGTATACAGCGACTTGGGTCCTGGGAGGTGGTTTTATCTACAACTCCAGTCTGTTTGTCTGTCTTCCCATCCATCTGTCCACACCCCTGGACTGACCAGGATATAACAGGTGCAGCTACCAGAGAAATCTAGTCTGAAAGGAAGGCATCAAACTCTGGGACTTATACTCAGAGAAAACAAACTGAGACGAGGCCGGGCTGTGGGTAGGCCAAGGCCCAGGGAGATCGAGGCCTTCCAGAACCTGAAAAGGATCTCTGAGAGGGGCAGGGACTGCTTCAGAGGAGCACAGTGGGTTGGAGGCAGTGCCTAGCCAGATGCTCAGGGCTCTGGAATGAGGCTGCTCAGGCCAGCTCCTCCCCGCTGCCCCACCTCCGCTGTCCTGCCTGGCCCTCAGCTGTAAACACAGAAAGAACAAGTTCCGTTTCCCGGGAAATATTTATCTCAGGCCGTGTGGGGAGCGTGTGTGAGGCCTTCTTCTGTCCTTCCTGTGCGCTGGCTGGGGGGCAATCTGTGGGGCCACAGGCAGGGCCAGGAAAGAGGGTGTGCCCCGAGGCTCCTGCTTGGAGCAGCAATCTGAATGCCGCTGGCTGAGAGACAGAAATCTGTCTTCTCCAAATCCCTCAAACTGATCTGTCCTCTCAAGTTACCGTCTTTAGGCCTGTCAACCCTGTCTGACCCAGTTCCAACTTTCAAGACTGTGCTCCTCTCTGGTATCCCTGCCCAGAATGCTTTTCTTCCACTTCCCCCGTGTTCCCTAGCTCTCAGCCCTTCCTCTGGGGTGGCTTTCCCTCGGACATTTTCCTAACTCTAACCCTCTTCAATGTGCGCTTCCTCTGGCTACCAGCAGCTTCCGCCCAAGGTCCTGCTGGTCTTGTCTGGAGTTGTTCAGACATTGTAGGCAGCGGCTTGCAGGCTTCCTCCCTGGGGAGCACAGGCCTACGCACCCCACGCAAGGCCTAGATTTCACCTTCTGTGCCCATCTCGGTGAGGCCAGCACAAACCCAGGTACTTGGCGATGCGGTTTGAGTGGGGCATGATGGAAAAAGCCCATGAACCCTCCAAATATTAGTGGGGAGACAGAGGAGCCCAGGTTTCTGCAGGCTGGCTCTGGGACTTTGGCCTCTGTATCCCAGACTGGGCCCTGCCTGACCGAGTCCTGACAACAGGAAATCCTTGAAGGAACAAGCAGTTGCTGAGGACTCTGAGCACAACAACAGGAAACAGCGGTGACATGGGGCAGCAGCTCTGTGACTGTGTCCAGTGGGGCGGGGCGCAGTTTCTGGGATCCAGCGTGATGTCAAGGATGATATGAGACACTGATCAGGGGACGGTGGGTGTTTTACTGGATGTGTAACACTAAGCTTGTGACACGTGATACCGTGTATATGACTATGATCATAGACTACTATGCTAAGAGGAGGTGAGTCACTGACCATGTGACCAGGGTACGATACAAGTGTATGGCACTGAGGGTGGTGATGGGTGCATGAAAGGTGTGACATCATGAGCATCAGACACATAAACAGAGCAAGTGACAACGTGCATTAACAAGTGTGGTCCTGAGTTTGTGGCTCATGTATTTGATACTGAGTTGTGAGACCAAGAACATGCCTGAAGGTGGGGATTGAGTGTGCAAATGAGAGTGTACCATGGAGTGTGCAAAAGTGTGTGATGCCCATGACCCAGAGCCTGACATTGTGTGTGTGACACTACGTAACATGACAGTGTAAGGAGTGAGAAACACAGTGCTGTGCGTGGCATTGTCATGAGAAGACAACAATACGCTCAGGCAGGGAAGTAGTACTGCCTGAGGAGTAGTTCGTAAAGTTGCTCGGGCTGCTGAGTGTTAGAGGAGAGTGAGGGGTGCGGAGGGGAGGTGGGCTGACCAGTTGGAGGCTCCTGAGAAGTGGCCAAGCTTTGGAGGTGTTGGGAAGGGAGAAGCAATAGAACTTGGGGATGACAGAGAAGGTGAGCAGGAAGGGAAGACTGAGGGGTGACTCCCAGGTTTTGTGGTTTGACAAACCAGGTGATGGAGGATGGAGAGATGTTTCTGAGATAGGCAAAATGGGGAAGGGGTGTGGGGGCCATGGCTAAGGGGACGGGGGAGATGGAGATTGACAGAAGCCTGTACTGGAGGCATTAGTTAAGCCAAACCTGCTGGTGAGGCTGTCCCGGATGGGCATGTGTTTGGGAGTAACAGCCGTGGGTAGTCTGTGAAGCTGTGAACTTGGCTGGGGTGATTTGGGAGAAAGCATAACTACAGAAGGGGTGGGGTAAGGGCAGAGCCCCTCACCCTGAGCACTTCAGAGACTGGAGGGGGAGCACAAGGACAGAGGAGCCTCCAGGGAGAAGGAGGAAGCCAGGCAGCGAGAGAAGCTCAAGGGGCAGGGAGGGGCAGGGCGTGGACACTGCCGAGGTAGGAGACGGAAGACTGTGCTACACGGGCCTTGAGGGTGTGCCAGGCTGAGAAGAACCTTTTCAGTGACAGGTGGGGCCAGGAACCCGGCTGGCCGGGCTGGACAGCGTGTGGGAGTTGAAGAAATGAGCACAACAGCCCTTTAGGGACACTGGGCTTTGAGCAACACAGAGAAGGGGTGGAGTTGCTGAAAAGGGGTGCGGTCAGGGCAGATCAAAATGTTTTATTGTGGAATATTTCAAACACACAATACCAGAGAGAGTAATACAATAAACTGCCACATACCATCGCCTAAATTCAACAGTGTCAAGATTTGGCCAGGTTTACTTCTTTTATTTCCTCCTCCCTTTTTTTTTCCATTTCTCTTTAAGTTTTTTAAAAAATTTATTGTGGTAAAATATACATAACATAAAATTTACTATCCTAACATCCGTGCCTGAGTGTGTGGTTCATTGTGTTAAATTTCATTTCCAGTGTTTTGTAACCAATCTCCAGAACTCTTTCATCTTCTGTACCAAATCTCTGCCTATTAAACAACAGTGCCCACCAAAGCGTCTAGCAACAACCCTTCCACCCGCTCTCTGTCTGATGACTCTAGGTACCTCATATAATTGGGATCACATAGAATGTGTCTTTTGGTGACTAGCTTGTGTATTCACTTAGCATAATGTCCTCAAGGTTCATTTGTGTTGTATCATGTACAGGATTTTATTTTTTATGGCCCAATAATATTCTGTTATACACAGTAAGGTTGAAATACACAGTGAGTGTTTAAATTAAAAAGTTAGTACAGCAAAGAACACACATTAATCCCACTCGTGATTGTCTCCTTTGCTTCCAACATACACACCCTATTGTTCTTGCCACTTTTATAAGCAGGTCTAGAAGTCCTCTTTTCTGAATATTTTTATGAGGTGTGATCAGATATACAATGAATGCTGTTCCCAAGTGCCCTGCAGTGGAAAGGCAGGCTTGTGAAAACACTAAGGTGTGTCCTTACCCACCTTGCTCGCCGGATCTGGCACCACGTGACACCTGGCTCTTCCCTAAAGTCAAAATGGCCGTGAAAAATAAGTGTTTTGAAGCTATGCAGCACACCAAGGCAACCACAACAGCAGAACTAAAGACATGAAAGAGGACTTTCAGAATCATTTCAGAACAGAATGAGATAAGCTGTTTGAAGTGAGAGGGAATATTTTGAAGGCAATACTGCATGTCTTTTACTTAATACAATTTTAAAAACTTAAACATTCACTATATTTTTGTATCTACCACTTCTTGCTTTTCCATTTGTCCACCCATGGACACTCACTTGTCCCTCTATATAGCTATTGTCAATAATGCTGTGAACACAGGTGGACACAGATCTCTTGAAGACCCTACTTTCAATTCTGTTGAGTATATACCTATAAGTAGAATTAGTAGATCATATGGGAATTCTGTTTATTTTTGGGGGAAGCAACTGTACTATTTTTGAAAGTATTTGCACGATTTTACATTCCCATCAACAGTATATGATGGTTTCAGTTTTTCTACATCTTGGCCAGTAACTGTTATTTTCTGGGTTTCTTTGATGGTAGCCATCCTAGTAGGTGTGAGATGCTATTTCATTGTAGTTTTGATTTGCATTTCCCTAAAGATTTGTGATATTGAGTATCTTTTCATGTGCTTGTTGGCCATTTGTGTATCTTCTTTGGAGAAATGCCTATTCAAGTCATTTGTTTGTATTTTAATTGAACTGTTTGCTTTTTTTTTTTTTTTGGTCTTTTTGAGACTGGGTCTCACTGTGCAGTTCAGGCTGGCCTTGAGCTCACTTTGTAGTCCAGGCTGGCCTTGAACTCACAGCGATCCTCCTTCTTCAGCCTCCCAAGTGCTGGGATTACAGGCATGTGCCACCATGCCCGGCTTGCTTTTATTGAGTTATAGGATTTTTGTTGGTGGTGATGGTGGTGGTCCTGGAGATTAAACTTAGGGCCTTGGACAAGCTAGGCAAGTGCTCTAGCACTAAGCTGTGTTCCCACCTCCATAGAAGTTCTTTATATATTCTGGATATTTACCCCTTATTAGATATAAATGTCAATATTTTCTCTTGTTCTGTAGGTTGTTCGGCTGAAGTACTTTAAAGCAAACCCCAGACATGGTATCATTTCACTGAAGATGGATTATTATTATCACTATTACTATTTTTATAATTTGACGCTAACAGAGCTTGTATGATACTGAAACGTGGTAGAGTAACACAGCCAGCATGGAGCCTGTGTCTGACACTGTGAATCGATGACACAGTGGCCTTGGGAGAATGAGGTGTGACAGTAAGGATGGGGGCCACCCACCCTGAGTGAGGGTGACCGTGATGAATCACTGTGTATGGCCCTGGGACCCTCCATGTGGGACACCGTGACATGACTGTGTGTCACTGAGTATGTGAGACCTGCTAGATGAAGGTGACAGCACTCCTGTCCGTGTGTCATCATGGAGTGACAGAGTGGGACACTGCACATGAGCAAGAGGGCTGAGGGTGTGCGGTAGATGACAAGAGTGCTTCAGTCAGTCCCTGCCTCAGCCGATGACCATCGGAGGGAGGCTAGACCTTGTAAAGCGGCCAAGGAGGTATATCCCATAGGGACAAAAATAGTGCTCTGGCCCAGTTGTGAGCTTCCAAATTATGGGGAAGGCTTCCTGGGGGCAGGGCAAGAGCACTCCAGGGCGTGCTGCTGGTGCTGAGTGGAGAGGCCTGAGTGGGGTCGGATGGCCCTACCTGGGCTCTGACTGCAGCATATGTTCTCCCTTGCACCTCAATTTCAAGTATCAAATGGGGCTGTCGGCAAGATCACACTGAATAGTGCTTGTAATGAGCACAGTCCCTGGCACTAGCAAGCACTCCATGGTCTCCTGGGGAGCAGCCTCCTCAAGCCCCTCCACTCCAGGCGTCCAGACAACGGGAGCGCCTGTGGGAGGGCCGAGGGTGTGCTGCGTGATGGAGCCCTCCTCTCTCGCCCTACCCATCCTCTCTGTCCCTTGCTCGGTGTTGTCGGTGACACCCCCACTCTCTCCTACATCCTCTCCCCAGCTCCTGCTGTCCTCTCCCACTGTCAGCCTCCAGCCCAGTCTCCTGCAGCCTCATTCAATTAGGCTGATGCAATTTGCTCAATAAAAAGCCCCATAATTTGGTTAATCACACCGGCAGGAGATCTGGTCCTGTGTGGAGGGTGGGGAGGCATAGGGGTCCATACCAATATCAGAGGGCACAGGTCTCCTGGAGCCCAGTGCTTGGCCTCCATGAACCCAGATGCAGAGGCCTTGTCTTCCTGGTTTGCTTGTGTCCCTGGGAGGAGGTCCCTGTCCCTTTCTAGGCCCCTGTCTCCCTTTTGGACAATAAGAGTTAGGTTGGGGCTATGAGAGTCCCTAGCCTGCCTCATTGGTCTCTGCACCCTGGCTCTGGTCAGTTCCTCTCATAGTGTCTGCAGGACCTTCTCCTGGTCTTTGGGGAGGGCTGGAGAGTGGGTCAAGGGAACAGAGCTCCAGGGGAAGTGAAAAGGGGGGATGGGTGTTCCCAGACCCTCATTTGGAATGTGTCCATCCTAGTTCCAGAGTCAGAGACCTCCAGTCCCAGGCTGCACACCCAGAAGTGGGGGCAAGAAGAAAGGGAGCTGCCACTTCTTGGTCACTTGCAAGATTTTTGCTTCTTAACCATTGCGCAGGGTGGGTGACACTGATGCAGAGCCCACTCTCTTCACCAAGACTTGGCCCTCAACGTTGCATCTGCCTAGAGGGGTGGGGTCACTTCTTTCTAACTTGCACGAAGTGGCCTCAGCCTCCTGCTGACGCCCAGCTTAGGCAAGACTTGGATGGCTCCAGTTTAACCTGGGCAGTGGTTTTGTTTTCTGTTTCTTGAGACAGGGTCTCACTATGTAGTCCAGACCAGCCTTGAACTTGCTGTGTATCCTCAACCTCATGAGTACTGGGATTGTAGGAATGTGCCACTCTGCCTGGCTCTTGAGGAAGGACTTTATAGATGAAAAATCCATTTTATGGATGGAGAAATTGAGCCTAGGAAGATTAAAAGACTTGTCCAATGTATGTCGTGTGTATAGGGGCTAGGGAGGTCCAGATCTGGTGGAGGAGGTGATGGGGGAGGACTGGAATACCCAGATATCAACATCTTCAGCGATGTATTCTTCCACTCATCCATAGACAAGAATAGCCACCCATCATCCCTCACTGCCACACCTTACTGCACACACCAGGCTCACATCAATGACCCCAGTCACACGTTCATGGGCATGGGTAGTGAAGAAGGCCACCCACACATGCAAATGACCACGTACACACAAAGACACGGGATACGCACGTGTTTACCCTCAGAGTCTCCCACAGAAGCACAACCCATGCACTTCCACACAGATGTTTTCCTAATAACCCAAGGGACATATTCTGCTGTGATCACATGATGGTCCATAGGGACATACCAATATGGACAGCATGTATTTAGGTCACCACAAAAGGGCTTCCCACAAAGTAAGAAATATGTTCAGTTTTGTTACATATACTCAGAATTTTGCCATCAGAAAAACCACACAAAAGCCATTTGAGTTTTCACTTCCAGGATGATTCAGAATTATTTTGAATTACACATAGTGTCTGGGGGTCTGATAGAGGGCAGAGTCTTTCAGGGATCTTGTCCTCTAAGGATTCTGCACAGATTCACAGGCACAACAACCCCACCAGAGCTCCCACATTTACTGGCCCTGGCTGTGTGTGTGCATATGTGCGCATGTGCGTGTGTGTACACGTGTACTTCACTAGCTCCCAGGCCACCCTTGGGATATGAGGAGAGGTTGCAGAGAATCCGGATGTTTGTTCTCTGGCTCCTGGGTCCTCCAAAGGCAAATAGCTTTGGATGCCAGCCTGCCTGCTGGGAGGGCTGGGTGGGGTTTGTGAGGAGCCTGCTTTGGCTCCTGGAGCCCCACTGCTGGGACCCTGGGGAGTGAGGCACGGTGACAAGGTTCACGGCCAGCTTTCCATGGGCTCTCGGGCCCATCATTTTCCCTCTTTAGGGCTTGATTCTCTCATGTGAAAAATGGAGGAAGGAGGAGGTGAGACTGGCTGGGCTTTCCTCTTGAGACTAAAATATGTAGAGATGTTCAGGTCTTAGGGCCAGAGGAGAAAACCAAAGCTGGGGAGAGGTCATAGAGGGTCCAGGTTCAGGGCAGCGTGTGGAGGCTCAGAGCCTGCCTGCAATGTGTCGCTCCAGCCCTTTCCTGCACATAGAGAGGGCCCTGGGCTCAAGGCCCGCCCCAGCTCTGGGCCCCTGGCTTGCTCTGCCGAGGAAAGCAGTGAGGCAGGAGGTGGGGATGAGAGTTGGGGAGTAGGGCTGGGGACTTCTGGGGCACCAGGTCAGGGCTGGACCTGGGAGGACAGGAGAGAAGCGAGGATATCATGGTCAGGCTGGGGCAGCAAAGGCTTCAGTGCGGAGGGATGAAGGGGTGGAAGGAATAGGACAGAGCGGGCAGAGGCTGGGTGGCGGGAGGCAGTAAATGGCAGCACCCCTGCTCCTTCCCTCTCCCGGAGGTGCCCAGGAGGGCTTTACAAACAGCTCCCAGTGGCCACGAGCTCCTAGCCCCATGGTACTGTAAGGAGCCATGGCAGTCATATGAGAAGGAGGGGGTACAGTCACATATATATTTGAATAAAGAGCAGCTGGTTTGGGGCAGGGGATCCCAGGGAGGCCCCTGCCCTGAGGAACAGAGTGGATGGGAGCCCAGAGACAGGGGCATGCATGAGATGACCCTGCCCAGAAGATTCCTCACCCCAACCCCTAAAAAAGAAGGGCTATTTTTAGGAACAATAAAAGTGCTCACACATTCCTGCAGGGGCAGGAGAGGGAAGGGAGAGGCAGGAGTCGGGAGGAGAGGGTAGGCCCTGCTCTGCCCCCAGCTCCAGCCTTGCCTACAAAGGCTTCTCCACGGGGGCTTTCCTGGCTGGCCCCGGCTCTCCAGCCTTGTCTCCAGGGACCCCCCTGGCACTCACATCAGTCCCTCTCTTTCTGAATTAGTTTCTCTCCCTGTCTTGTCTTTCTCCTACGCCCATTTCCTCCCTTTCTCAGGATTTGGGGAACAGCCGAGCTGGGCCAAGCGCTGAGGATGGAGCCAAATACAGTCATGGGCTGAAGCAGTGTGAGGCTGTAGGAGACACACACCAGAGAGAAGCAGCCAGAGAGGCAGCATGGAGAGCCCAGGGAGGCTCTGGAGGAGCTTGGGGCCCTCGTTAGGGAAAGCCCCAGGCAAGCGGACTTTCTCAGGCAGGTTCCCTGCTTAATCCCAAAGGAGGCCAGTATTCCTTCCACCCCCACGCCCCGATCACCCCTTCCTTCTGGCCCTTTGTAGGCCTACATCAACCCTGAGCCTGGCTGGTGCCATTCAGCATCCTCCCAGGGGAGCACTGTGTCTGGCACAGGGAGAGGCAAGGACCCAGACCCTGACTAGGGGAAGACACGTTACCCCACCTCCGCACCCAAGAGGGGGTCAGCCCATCCTGTGGCCAGGGCAGGATACTAAAGGAGCCCCAGAGATGCACAGCACTCAGGAGGGGGGTGACTGAGTATGGCCCAAGGGCTGAACTGGAACATGGGCCTCCTCCCGCCTCCAGGCTGGATCTGTGTGGTCCTTCCTTGCCCCTTCTGGTTGAGGTCTATCCCTTCACATGAGGACTGAGCCCCACCTCTCCTGGAACCTGGAGACTCTATTTCTGTGAGAATTGTAGGAGGCCTGGGAGGACAGGCCATCACATGCAGGAAAGGCTTCCTGGAGAAGGAAAGGTCACCCACTCACTCTTTGAGAAGAGTCCCTTCCTTGAGCTGACCTGAGGGCCCCACCCCTCCTGTTCTGGGAGATGACCCTAAAGCACAAAGGTCCTGCTGGCCTGGAGAGACCCTTTGGAAAGGTCACCAGAAGCCCTCAGCCTAAGATACCCTCACGGGGGTCACAGGGTCTGCCCCTCTGCTCACAGATGGCATTTACCCCTCATCGCCTGGCAACCTTAGGCCCTCAGGTGTTCACAGGTCAGCAAACATGTCCTGGCTTCTGTGAGGGGCTGGGTGATGCTGGGGACCTACAGAGGAGCAGGTGAAGCCTCTGTCTCTAAGATCCCCCAGTATGAAGGGGAGCCAAGAGGGCAAGGGTGACAAGATACTGACACACACAATGCTGTGACCTGGGGGCACAAGGCAGTGAGGGTCTCAGAAAGGGAGGTCGTCCTTCATCCATCCATCCATCCATCCATCCATCCATCCATCCATTCATTCATGTATTCAGTCATTTCCATGGCTACCACTTCCTGCGGGACAAGCCTCTTTTCTGATGCTGGCCAGTCACTCAGTACTACCTCCTCTCCTGCTGGGGCCTCCATTCCTGGCTTGTGGAAGCTTGGACTTGCTTTGTCCAGCTCCCCACCCTCCACGAAGGCCATGGGAGGGTTGAGGTAGAAAGCATCACAGACATTCAGGGTCCTGGAGCCAGGGCTGGAGGATTGCCTCTCACCAAGCCCTCTCTCAGGGCACAGACTCCCAGGAGGCCCTGCTCTTTGTGTGCATACCTTGGGGACAGGGCGCTCATCCACCCAGCTGGCCTGGCTCCTCTGAGGCCAAAACTGACTCCTGGTGTGCTTATTATGCCTGCCTCTTTGTTGCTGCCCCACTGTGCCCAGCTCTGCCCTCATGGGCCCTAGGCCAGGAGACGGGAGAGGCAGAGGTGATGGTAGATAAGATGACCAGGGTGGTGTGGGGAAGAGGCTGCTGGTGGCATGCTCAGGGGACAGGGATGGAGCCCCTGCTGTTTCTGTGGTGTAGATGAGGAAGCTGAAGGTGAGAGGGAGTGGCGGAAGCGCTGGGGAGCCGGTGCTTGATCTGATGTCTGTATCTTCCTTACGGGGTCAGCTCCCCTTCTCCCTTGCTCCTGCCTCCTCTCCCCGTCCCTTGCTGCCCATTCCTGTTCCCCTCCTCCTCTAACTCTGAAGCCCAGGCTGGGAGCTGAATGAGGCCCTTGCAGAACTGATTGCATCTTCAGATAACCAACCTTGCCTCCAAACCCTGCCTCCCTGCCCCAGTTCCTTCCCCTTCTCACCCTCTCCTCCTTCCTGGCCCTGGATGGATCCATGGTGTCTGGGACAGTTGGCAGGAGCTAGAGTAGGGTCTGGAACTGACTGAGGCTGGGTGGGAAGCCCATGGTGCTGGCAGCGGACATGGAAAAGGAGGTGAACGCCAAGGCCAAGCTCATGAGGGAGGCCGGGGCACTCACGGGCAGCCTGGGACAGGCGCAGGTGTATTCTACAGTGCACGTGTCTCCAGCGTGGCTCGGAGGCTGGAGACGCGGCCCTGTTGGAGTAACAACTGAAGCCGGAGTCAGCGAAGACCTGGTGGGGTGGGGTGGGGGTGGAGCAGACGGGAAAAGGGGGAGGGAGGAGGAGAAAAGGGGGAGGGGTGGGATCTCTGCAGGTGAACCTGTGGTCTCTGTCACCCACTGCCCCATCCCATTCTCTCCTCTCTCACCACCACCTCTCCCCTCCTGCAGGACCTTCCTGGTGGTGTTCCTTCCTGTGGCAAAGTGACATAGACCTGCGTGCAGAGGGTGGCCCGTCTGAGGGAGGCCTCTCCTGTCTGTCCTTAGCCCTTTTGCCTATAAAGCGGCTTGATCGAACAGCACCTCCCAGGGCAATGGGAGGGAGGGTCAGAGAAAGTGAACAGGGCTCAAGATGTGGTTCCCACAGCATCTGTATCTTCTGGACATGGGGCAGAAACGCTGAGGGTGGGGTGTAGCACTCTGGTGACTCTGGCGCACACTACCGTTGGAGAATCACCAGGGACACCTATAGCCACAGTGAGTGCTTGAGAAAGGTGTCTTCTCCTCCCCAAAGCCTGACTGGAACAGGGCGCTGACATCTGAATTAGTCCAACTCTGACCTGGGTCTCTGTCCTGCCTGCCTCCAGATTAGGTCCCCCGGTAGTCACCAAGCCTCTTTCCTGTGCGCTCTTCTCCCTGGTCTGGCTCACCCGTATCGAGGGGAGGCCTGGGTAGGCAAGATGTCAGCACACACAGCAGCTCTTCGCTGAGTATTTGAAGCCGAGTGTCTGCCAGAGGCGGCTCCTCGGGCAGGTGGTAGGCGTGGGCGGGCGGGGAAGGAGGAAAGGAGAGAGGAGGAGGAGCCACCTAGCCCTGCTTCCTTGTCTTCTGCCTGGGTGCCGGGCATGCTGGAGGGCTATGAGGAGCTAGGGTCCAAGGCCCAGCCCAACAGGGTTTTGCTAGTCTGAGAGGGGGAGTTCTACCAATCCCTCTCTATGGCAGCCACATGCTGGGCAGAGAGATGGACAAATTCTCCTTTGCCTTCAGAGAGAGGGTCTCATTCTTTGGGAAGGTTAAAGAATGTGTATGTCACCCACCAGAACAGGAGACAGGAAGTGAAAGAGGTGTAAGTGGCATCTGTGGCTGGCACCCGGCTTTCTCCATCATGGCCACCTACCTGAGCTCCCCCGTTGTACGGGTGCCCACTTTGGATCTGATACTTTCTCTCCGAGTTCTCAGAAAGAACTGCTCGGAGGTTTGGGGGCGGAGTGGGCAGGAGAGACAAGAGTGGGTGCGGGCAGCAAGTACACAGGAGAGACAAGGAGAGGGGGAGGACAAGCCACCGGGAGGAAGAGTAAGGATGTGGAGGTGGCAAAACTGCTGTGACTCAGAGGCAAAATGGGAGAGCAGCATGTGGCAGAGATGGACACTGACTGAAAGAACCGTGGGGAGAAGCAGAGCAATCCACTCAGACTAGGAGCGCCTAGCCTGGGGGAAGGAAAGGGAACCCTAACAGGAGCTCCAAGGTCTTAGAAGATCTTGGAGGAACTTCCTGCCCTTTACAGAAGGGACACCAAGGTCCGGACTGAAAGACCCCTTCCCCATCATGCAGCAAAAGCAGAGCTGGAGTGGAATGGAATAGATAGTCCCAGTAGCACAGTTTGAGTCTCAGAGGGAAGGTAGTTGACTGTGTGTGTGTGTGTGTGTGTGTGTATGGTATTGAGGATTGAACCTAAGGCCTTCACACTAAGCTACATTCCAGATCTTAAAGAAAAAAAACTTTTGAGACAAGTCCTCTCTAAACTACTAAGTTTCCCAGGCTGGGCTTGAATGTATGCTCCTCCTGCTTGAGCCTCCCAGAGTTCTGGGATTACTGCCATGTCCCTTATTGGCTGGCGCTGACTCTTGAGTTTGATGTGAGTACTTCCTTGCAGGCTAGCAAGAGGGGCACTGTGCACTTTCATTCTAGAGCGGGAGGTGTGGGTCTAGGTGTCAGGCAACAGAGAGAGAAATTAGAGGGAGGGTGGAGGTGAGGAAAGACTTGGAGTCTCATGGAGGTGAGATGGGAGAGCTGCTGGTCACAATGATCTTGACCCTCGAGAAGGCCATCAACCTCTGTGCTGGTGGCTCTGAATGGGACAAGGCCTCTATTGTCATAACTTTAGGCTTTAACGAGTTAACAGTAATTCAGTTCAGACTCTCTACTTTCTCCAAAACCTGACCTGGCCCTATTCAGAGCCCCGCCCTGGCTTCAGAGAAGCCCTGACTCAGAAGAGATTCCTCTTTCTTGGTACCTGGGAGAAAGGCTGGGGTGTGGGTGGCGCTGTCTACGGTGCTGATGATCCTACCTCAGACCACGGAGCAGCGGGGAGAACAAGAAGGCTCCATCCATCCATTTCTTTACCCACTCACCTAACTACCCATCCACCCCCCATCCACCCACCCACCCATCTCATCTACTCACCCATTTTTCCACCTCCTCGTCCTTTGTCCACCCAACCATCCACCTGCCCATCAGGCATCTCTCTACCCACCCACTCATCCACCCACCCTTTTTATCCATCCACCCATCGTCAATGAATTCAGTAAAAACCATAGGACTATATGCAGCAAAACTGGAAAGACCCACCTTCACTAATGAGAAAGCCAAGGCTCAGAAGGGGAAAGGGGCATGTTTAAGGCCATACAGAGCTTCTGTCATCAATCCGGGACAGCACTGGAAGTCTCTGCTTTTTTTTTTCTTTTTCTTTTTCTTTTTTTCTATACACCACAGACTCTCCCCTGGGGTCTGGGAAATGACTTGGTTGTTATGATGATATTCACACTGATGTTTGTTCAAAAATCTCCAAGGGCAGGAAATGTGGCCTCCCTCACCCCACTCTGAGCTCTGTGTGTGCACATGCCTAAATGCTTGTGTGTGCACTGGGTATGTGGTTGCATTTCTCTGGGTGTGTGTGTTTGTGTGGGGGGTGTTTGCACACAGCCAGGGGTGGAGGTGCACACATGGCAACCTTGCACTTGTGTGCCGCGTGTAAACCGCTGTCTCTTCCCTCTTCCTTTCATGATGCCCGGGGATCTAGCCTAGATCTGAGCCTGGTTCCCCACCTGTGCCTCCAGTTCGGAATTTCCCCACTTCCTATTTGCAGTTGCTCCCTACTGGCTCTCTCCTCCCTTCCCTAAGAAGCCACTCTACCCTTTGAACTCGTGGCTTTGGACTTTGAGCTGTTTCTTCCTCTGAGTGGTGCAGAAGAGGTGAGGTTGCTTTGAGAAGTGGGAAAGATCCTTAGAACAGGAGCAAACTGTGGAGGCCCCTTTGGCTGCCAGGTCCTGAGCGGCCTATCCTAGAAGCAGTTCCAGCGTCCCCTACTCTGGGGATGGGTTTGGAGGAGGGTGGAGGGGTGGATACCAAGCAGAGACCCTTATATTCATTGGCTGTGTCTGCATCCTGCCTACTCCAAGCCCCTCCTTGCTGCTGCCCCAACTGCCTCCAACTTTCCTATCTTACCCCCCCCATTGTTGTTATTTTGTCCTTGGCCTAAAAAGTCACAGAAAACTGATTAATCAGAACAAAGGCTAGACAGGCAACCACCAATTCCAGGAAAGGACAGTGAAGAGCATTCCCCAATCAACGCAAAGGGCAGGTTGAGGTGCCCACCAATCAGCAGAAAGGACAGGCTGTTCTCTCTAAGCCCCCTGGGGTGGGAGATGGGTGCTGAGCTGGAGCCAGACAGGAGCTGGAGATCCAGGGATTTGGGCTCTGCATCTGGCTCTGTTCTGACAAGCTGGCTGAAAACAGATGCATCACTGTTTCTTTCTGAGCCTCAGTTTCCTCATCTGTTAAATGGGGACACTGAGCTTTCTGAAACCTGTGGCTTTGAAAAGTTCCTCCCCCAGTCAGGTTTACTCCATCGCATTATGCTCTGTTCCCCAACTTCCCAGCACACACATGCCAGGTGTCACTGAGGGCAGAGCCTCTCAGGGGTCAGCTTGACCCCACCTCCAGCAAGCAATATGTCTGCTCCAGCACCATCAAGGGGGTGCGCTGCCCTTCGGCCCCAGTCTGGGGAGCCCAGGTCTGGAAGATTGTTTTGAGATTACCTGGGACATCAGCTCTTCCTCCTTCTTCGGTCATTAGCACTGACCTTGAAGGCCACAGTTACCTGTGTGGATGCTGTGTGAGCAGGTGTTGCTGGAGCCCTTGCCTGGGAATCTGTGTACCTGTGAGAATCTGTGTGTGTGTGTGTGTGGAGAGGTCTGAAGCATGCTGGGTGTGAGGATGGAAACATCGGCGGCTGGATATGTGAACTGTGAGGTGCAGTGCCTAAGGGGCAGGGACAAACCACTCAGTTGGGGAGCTGTACAGTTTGAGATCAGCAGCTTCTGATGTCAGAGGACAGACATCTTTCCATGAGCAAGATGTATCTCCATCCAGGAACAATGCAAGGGGTCAAAGGGAGGATGCCACAGCTAGCAGGAATTTGGGGAGAAAGCCCTCTCTGCCCTCTTGTCCTGGGAACACTGGATTGAGTAGGGGTGGAGACAGAGGAGAGAACTATAGCCAAGATGATCCCGGGATGAAAGCCTGGATCCGCTGCAGGACTCCCTGTGGCCGTCTTTCTGATAATTGGACATCTGGCCCGTTCTCGTGCGCCCTTGGAGTGGAAAGTTCACTCCCTCACTCTCTCCTGCTGGCCTCTGCTTTTGTAGCATGGCTCTGCTGGAAAGAATGTGCTTTATTCCACTGGACTGAGGAAATCCTACTTCACTCTTTTGTAACCCTATGGGTCCTCAAGCTGTCCGTGGGGCCACACGCTGGATGTCTGGGAATTTGAGTTGGAGAGCGACAACACTGGGTCTGCTCTTCTGTAAGTTAAGCTGCCCTAGGTTATCCAGCCTTAGTCACATGTAAGACTTAGTTTCCAATTCCCTCCTTACATGGATCACATCCTCTGGATGGGGCTCATCTTGTCCTTATCTGCGAAGCAACGAACCAAGAATGATTGAGCCAGATAACAGAAGTGGAGGAACCAGCATCTTCCCTACTTGGATTAATCAATCTCTGTTTATATGGCCTGCAATTTCAGCGTTTTTATTTTTACTGTCCATGCTTGTACCATGGACTTTTGCTCACATATGTTGAATTTGTGGTCCACTAAGACTCTCAGCCTTCTATCATTTTCACATGACTTTGAACTTGCTATGTAGCACAGGCTGCCTCAAACTCAAAATCCTCCTGTCTCAGCCTCCTGAGCGCTGGCCTTACAGGTGTGTGTTACTATTACACCAGGCTCACTTTTCTTTCTGAACACAGATGCAGCCATCCCACAGGGAAGACATCAGAAAGGACTTCCAAGGGCTGGGGAGAGAACATGGCTGAGAGGATGGTGTGAGTCACGATCTTGCCTTGGCCTTGGATCCCCTGTCCCGTTACTTTTCTCTTTGATCCCCACGGCTCTGGCTGAGTTAACAGAGCGAGAAGCAGGGACCTTTGTTGTCTCTGTTCCAGCTCTCCAAGGACAAGGCCTGGTTCTGTGAGACAGTCTTCCCTTCCTCTGGCTCCTGGGATGGCCCAGCTAGAGGTTGAGGCCGCCCTGGCCCCTTGACTATCATGTGAGACTGGCGAGGCCCCTCCCTTCTGGGAAGAATGCAGGGTCCCAGCTATAGCAAGCATTCGGCTGAGTACCCACTCTTGGCTGGGGACTATCTGAAGCACCATTAATTTTCATTTTTTAGTGCCAGTTTCACTTTGCTTTTATGTCAGCCCTTGAGGGTGACAGTCACATTTGCCCCCCATTTATAGAAGACTGAATCTCAGTGACTCAACCAAGACACATACTGCTCATTCATAGTGAAGCTAGTGTTCAGCTTGGGGTGGGTTTTTTCTATTTGCTCATTTTTGTTGGTTTGTTTTAACGTGAAGGCTTGTGTTTTTCCTTCCTCCCCAGAGTTGTCCTCCACGAAAGGACAAAAGACCTGGGTTTTACTTTGGCTTGACCTCTTAACTTACTGTGAGACCTTGGCCAGGTCCCTGTCCCTTCTCTGAGCCTCAGTTTGACTGTGAGATGAGGGCACTTGGACTTCCTGTGGCCCTAATGCTTTTTGGTTGTGAAGTTCTGAGCACTCAAGTGTTGGGGAGCCTCAGGCTTGGTTGAAAGAAGGGCTTTGCATTCTTAACCCTCTGAGCTACGCAACTGCTCTAGCCTGCCCAAGCCCCTCACGGCCCTTTCCTCTCTTCCAGGATGCTTTGCTGACCCTGGGCTCTGTCATCGACATTGTGGGCCTGCGACGGGCTGCCAAGGAGGCCCTCTCAGCCGTGCTCCCCAGAGTGGTAGGTACCATCCTCATCCTGCAAGTCCAGCTCTACACAGGACCTTACTCAGGGTCAAGGGGCAGCGGAGGGTCTGGGTCTTTGTCCTAACAGGGCTTGGGGGTTGGGACTGAGGCTGAGCCTCAAAGAATGAATTTGCATAGGAAGCCTGCAGTGTCTGAGCCAGAAGGGCCTTAAAGGTAAATGGAAAAGCTGTCTCCAGTAACGGGAGGGATTTGCCTAGGATAACAGGAAATGGCGGACTCAGTTGGGTTTGGGAGTATGTGCAGCAGGAAAGGTTGAGGGTAGATCTGAAGAATATCTGAGCTGCCAGGGCTTGGAAGTGTTAGCGAGCTCAGCCTTGATGACAGGATCTGCATTGGGTTAAGTGTCCCATCTAGAGACAGGAGCTGTTAGCAGTCATTCAGCATTCCTGGGTCCCATCCCAATACCAGGAATGGGTTTGCAGGTGTGGGGCAGGCAGAGGGTGGTAACCATGATCACCTGGGCCCCAAGTGTCTAGCTTAGGGATCTGTGTCCTTTTCAGCTGGCCCACGCCACTCCCCAACCTGGCTTCAGTGGCCACTCTTCATCCTTTAGGCAGAAAGGCAAATAAACCAGCTCTTGAGGCCCAAAGCAGCAGGGTCTTAGTTATGCCAGGTAGAGGAAACAGAGGACTTTGGGTACCTCCAGGATGGGATCTGATCCAACCCAAGAGTATGAAGTCTTCCTGGAGGAGGAGATGCCCAAACCCAGTCTTAGTGGCCTTGAATGTCCTCCCCCTTGGTCTAACCACCAGCCAAGGGCAGCCTGTGCTCCAGGATATGTAGCCAACTCAGGATGGGACCTTCTCGCTCCAACAGAACTCATTGTCCCTGAATCTGCATGATGGATGAACCACCAGAGGCCCAGAGAGGGAGGGCACTTCCACCAAGGTCACACAGCATGACAGGGACAAATTCAACTTGGCACCTAGGCACCCCCATTCCTTCCCCTCAGCTTTGCCTTCCCGAAACCTAGAAGTTCAGCGCCCAGGAGGAGGGCTAATGACTGAGCTTTATTGAGTGTGAAATTGGTAGGAAGTGGGTGGTGTATTGGTGCCCAAAAGTATATTCTTCCAGAGAGGGATGGAATCGAGGCAACACCTGGCATATCTGGGAAGGGCAGAGGGGGAAGCTGGCAGGTCAGTGTCCAGGCGCTCGCCCTGAGGACCTGGACGCTGCCCAGGGAACGAGGAGGAGGAGGGGAATGGCTTGGTGCCCTGTGCTGTCATACATCCTGCACTGGATTAACCAGCCCCAGTGCTGGGGCTAGGATGACAGTCGTGCCCTGGGACAGTGGAAGTGGCATCCTGGCCTACCCGAGAGACCTGTAGTGAGCTAGGGATGCCCTGATTTGAGGGAGTCCTGGCCAGATTGTGGGGTGAGGGCCTGGGATCCTGGGGATCTGAGGGAGTTGAGGTCACTGCCCAGGGAGTGGGGAGCTGGGAAGGGGTCCCCCGCCCCAGGAGGAAGGAGAGCTGCTGGCACCTGGCTTCTCATCAGCACCCATTGTACAGCCAGCCCCACATGCAGATGTTCTGATGCGTCTGAGACGGTTCCCTCCCTTTCTCCCATAAACTTGGCTAATTTTAACCCAGAGGGCTGAAAGTGAGGGGGTGGGAGATGCAGGCTTCCGGAAGTGAAATGAAAACCTGTCCCCCTGCACCCCCCAAGGCTCTCTGCCAAGGCTGTGCGCGTGGCCCTGGGCAGGTCTGAACCTACTTGCCCCAAATACCCCTGGCCCTTGGGTGCTGAATGCCATGACAAGAAAGAGGGTAGATATGGGGGGTTGGCCTCTCCCCCCAATTCTTTATCCCCGAACAGGCACCTCGACTTTCACCCCAGGAAGATAAGGAGGCTCCAGACCTTGCTAGGAGCACCTGATGACCCCCTTTAGGCCTGTTATTTCCACCCATGCCACCACTGAACTGGCTTAGTGTCCCCGGCCACAGTGCTGGGGCCCCTCACAGTCACAGGCACAGGCACTGCGTCCACTGAGAGAGACCACACTGAGGCTGGGCCGTCAGCACCTCCTCCTGAAGCCCTCCCTCCCTAAGATCCTGGGAGGGGTAGGGGAGGGAGGAGAGGGCAGAGGACAGGAGGGAAGAGGCCCCTCTGGCCTCCCGTAGAGGAAACAGCAGAACTGTGTGGCCAGACTGTGCAGAACAGAGGTCAGGGACCCCTAAGGGTCACCAGTTCTGCTTGGAAGGAATGTGGCCTTTTGTCTATGGGTCAGAGAGGGGAGTTACATCTGCCAAGACATGGCCTCAACGGAGGCCCTGGACACCTCTGGGCCTTAGGGAGGGACGAGCGTAGAGCTGAAGGTTTGACAAGCTTAGATAAGAGCTTTGCTCTCTAGGGAGTGATCCTTCCAAAATGCAAACTGGCTGCTGTCTGGCTGGCTACCTGCCTGCCCTTCCCAGCTGTTTCTAACACCCTGTGGGCTTAGCCCTCCTCAGGCCTAGGCAGCCCTTCATGGCCCTTCTCCTCACTGTCAGTCCCTAAATGCTTTGAGCTCTTTCTACCTCTAGGGATTCCTGGGTATGGGCTACTTGGCCTGAGAGCCAATTCTGGGATCCACCCAGTCCCCAGTGAGTCTAATCCCCGCTCAAGTATGGCTTAGATGTCACCTCCTCCAGAAAGCCCTCCGGGGCTCCACAGAGGATGGGTACAGTACCTGCTCTGCACTCCTCTCTTGGCTCCAGTCGTGGTCACCAGTACAGATCGCTGAAGGTATAAGGAAGCTTCCTGGGCCACTCTAAGCTCCACGCTTGGTATGGCCCAAAGTAGATGCTCAGACACTGTTTGCTGAATGCCTGAGGTTGGAGTCAGGCAGGGGAGTTTCCCCCAGTGGAGTGATTTGCCCGTGCCTAAGGTCTTGAAGCTTTTCCCCAGCACCTTGGATTTGGGGTGGTTGGTAAGGAAAGTTCCAGGTTTGTGGGTCACTACCTGCCGGGAACACCTTGCAAGCAGAGCAGGTGGGTGCTCAGTTTGTGAGTGTTAAAACACAAACCAGTACCAGAGCCCTGCTCCTGAGGGCCCATGACTGCCCTCCAGACCCCTGTGCACAGGATGGGATGGGGCAGGGGGAGGCCTCTCTCGGGGCCCTCACAGGGCGTCCCTTTTGTCATAGGAGATGGTCTATACCTACCTGCTGGATGGGGAGTCCCGGCTGGTGTGTGATGACCCCCACCATGAGCTGCCACAAGAGGGGAAAATCCGGTAAGCCATTCCTTGCACCCCTATTGTCCCATTGCACAGCCAGGATTCTCAGGGCTGGGGCCCCTTCCAGCCTCACCTGGTCTGAGCTTCTCTTTCCAACCTTGACCCTAATGTCTCTGCCAGAGTATTTCTTCGCCAGGTTACAGATCTCAACATAAAAGGGGAGAAGCAGTGTCTCTCCTTGTGCTGGGGAAGCGGCACAAGAGAACGTACCAGATGGTAGATTTTCTTCTCAAGAGCCCTAAAGTTCTGTGGCTGCTGAGTGGAGTC
Source organism: Dinomys branickii (assembly GCA_004027595.1). Lineage (NCBI taxonomy): Eukaryota > Metazoa > Chordata > Mammalia > Rodentia > Dinomyidae > Dinomys > Dinomys branickii. The sequence continues at coordinate 93,460 of PVLD010004620.1, forward strand.
TCAGAAGGCCTGGGCTATTGCCAAATTCTAGAATGGTATGGCAGCCCCCTGTGAGGCTGAGCTTGGGACCACAGAGCGCAGGGTCTGAAGGAGTGCATGGTGTGAGCCCTCTGAATCTGAGAGCAGGAGATCAGAGGCAGCCTTTTGTTGGGGGGTTCCAGTCCCAGCTCCCTGTTTACTAGTGTAAATTTGGACAAATTATGAAACTTCTCTGTGCCCCATTTTTCTTGTTTGTGATTGTGATAATAATGATGATAGGGTTTATGGAGGATTAAATGCACTTAATATATGTAAAGTATCTAAATCCCTGATCCCAATAATCTCGGCTACTCAGGAAGCTGGGGCAGAAGGATCCAAAGTTTAAAGCCAGCCTGAGAAATTTAGCAAGACTCTATCAGAAAACAAAAATAAAAAGGGCTCAGGGAATAGCTCAGTGGTTAGAGCACTTGTCTACTACGTACAAGGCCCTGGGCTCAAATTCCAGGTACCAGGAAAAAATAAGAAAACAAACAAAATCCACCTGGATCCATAGAGCACTATTTGGCATTCTTATGGCAGCATCTCAGAATGAGAGACTCCAGGATCAAGGGCTCAGAGCCCTATGGTCCCCTGATACCTCTGAGCACACTGAATTCTGCCTCTTCACTTTCTAGATGGGCTAATGCTGTGAGATCTTCAAGGCCACATACAAGCGGGAGGCAGAGCCAGGTCTGGTATCTCAGACCTGGGACACAGGTCTCCTCACTCCTGGCTGTTCAGGGGACAGTGAGACGTGGGCCTTGTCAACAAGAAGGCATTGAAGGGCAAGAGATCAAGGTAGAGAGGAGGCCAGCTCTGGGAACCTACCGTTGTTTTCCAAGAACTGAACAAAGGGTCATCTCAGGGCCCAGGAGCACTGGGCTGGGAGCTGAGGACAAAGTGAGATGTTCCCAGGAGAGCTCTCTGTGCCCTCGGAGAAGAGGATATGGCTTTTCCAGCTATTCCTGAGGTTGGCCATCCACTCACAGTTCAGAACCATGGAAATAATTCTGCCTGGAGATGCTGGTCTTGCGGTCCTGAGTCTGCCACCCCAGCACCTAGAGCCCTGGGTTGTACGAGGGTGTTTTCTCCTTGCCTTCCCCATGGAAGTGGCTGGTTCCTCTCCAACAGCCTGGAGCCCCCTCACCTCCTTTCCTGCCACTGAGTTCCCAGAGGAGGGAGGGTCCACTTCTCCTGACACCTTCTCCCCTCAAGGATTATGTGAACAAAGCCACCCTCTCTCTTCTGGACCCCCTGTTCCTTGTACAGGACAATGAGACAGGGCTGGAAGGCCTGTAGAATCTTAGGGAAGAAAATGCTGTAATGTCCCCCTTTCTCCTCGGAGCCACCAGCCCCTCTCATCTGAATTCTAAAGAACTTTATTACCAGCTCAACTCTGCCAGGAAGGCCTTGCTGGGAGGGATGCTGAATGTGGGCTCAGGAGGCAGGAGAGAGCGTCCTTGCTCTGCTCCTCTGGCCTGATGATGCCCCTCAGGGTGTCCACTGCCCTGGAGTGGGGGGCACCTGCAGTGCAGGGATCTTTGAGGGAATCCAGGTCCTTTCTACCTGGAGTTCATTCTGCATCCTCCTTACATACAACCCCTTCAGTCCCAGTGAGGTCTCTGGACAAAGAAAAGGAAGGCAGTCAAAAGCGATGTGAAAATGCAATTAGCCCAAAGCACAGTGGACATGGGAGGTGAGGGCCTGCTGGGTACAGGTCAGAGGTTCTAGGAGTCTGGGGCAGGCCAGTGAGGAAGGAAGGGAAAAGAGGCGTCAGGGCAGGGGCCCACAGGACTGAAGGTGAAGGTTCAGGCCCAATCGTCTCTCTGGAATCTCTGTCCACTCCTGTATGGGGCATCTGGGATCTTCTGGAGAGCTTGCTCCCACCATGAGGGCTGCAGGGCCCCAGAGCTGGCTGGCCCTGCTCTTGGGCACTCCCAGGATAGGGGCTTGAGACCTAGATATGTGGAAGAGGAATGAGCACTGGAATGGGAGTCAGACAGGTCTGCATTCTAGCCCACCCCCTCCCTGCCTCGCTGTATCCCGCCCAAAGGGCCTATGGGTTTAATGAGGTAACCTGTGTCAGTGCTTAGCACTCAGCCTGCCATCATAGCTGCTGACTGCTAGGTGCCTCCGCTGCTAAGTCCACCCAGGAATTAACCTTGAGTCCTGAGAAGATTACTCTCCTTCTGGGCTCAGTCATTTTTCTGTGAAATAGGTGGGGCTGGGCACAGGTTTCTTTTGATGGGAAACCTTGGAGCACTGGGGGGGCTGGCAACAGCAGAGGTGTGACATCGAAGCTGGACTGTAGAGTCAGTTAAAGCCCAAAGGAAGAGGCAGAGAACAGGTGAGGCTTGATCTCCCAGCCTTACCTGCCCTGCCCCATACCACCACCCAGTAGGTTCTCCCGTGCCTGTTTCATCCCGAGAGGTTTGGCCCCTCTGCCTTCTGGAGGTGTTCCTGTTACTCGCTCTCCGTAGGATCCTCCCCAACATCTCCTCAGCCTCAGCCGATCCCACTGCCCTCATCCTCCATGGTGCTGCCTGAGGCCACTTCCAAAAGCCTACTCCCTGTTTCCCTGGTGCTCAGGGAGAACCAGTCTTGAGAAGAGGCATCTGGACCTAGTGGCCTCCCCAGGGGTGGGTCTGTCCAGGAAGGGTCTTGGGCTTTGGGAACGTGGAGACCTGTCATCCCAGAACAAACCCATGCTTACCTCTCTATGCCTTGCTCTACCCTCTGTGAAAGGACAAGGGTGGATATTCTGATGTCAAAGGCTGGTTCTGAATTCTAGGCGGTTCAAGTAGGTGGAGTGGAGAGGAATCTGGAAGGTTTTCACCTCCCTCTTCTTGATTCCCCTACCATGACCTGATCTCCCAGCCTATTTCAGTCCCCAGTCTGCTGTTTTTCTCTTCTTATGATGTCTCCTGCCATCCTAAAGCCTCTGATTCCTAGGCACAGGAAGGTACCTCAGGGCACTGCTCTACCAGCCCAGGCTGGGTGTCTGCCTCCCCTATCCTCTGGGGTCCCAGGGCCCAGCCTTGAGAAATTTCTTCCCCAGGCCTGACCTGGTCTCCTCTCTGCAAAATCTGTCTGACACCGTGGTTTGTCTTGGAGAACACAGGAATTTTTCTGTTCCCCTCTCTGTATTCTCATATTTTAGGGGGGAAGAGGAGGAGAATTAAAAAGTCTAATTCCTGGTCTGGATCACAATTTGTCTTTGAGAGAGAGAGATGAAAGGTCAGAGAGGTGGATGCCCAGGGAGACTGGGAGGGGGCGCTCAGTGAGGGGCTAGGAGATTAGTGAGGAAGTGAAGGCTCAGGGAGGTGGGAGGGGGTTGGTGGGGGGCAGAGGATCACTGAGGAGGATGGTGTTGGAGATGAGATGGAACCCAGCGGGGTACAGGGCTCAGTACAGGGCTTGGATACTCAGGCTGGGGCTTAGGGTGCATGCATCTCAGTGAGGGGGCTGCTAAAGGTCAGGTTTAAGGAGAAAGGGGCCTCACTAGAGGTGAGGACCAGGGAAAGATGCAGGGGTTTGGAGAGGGGGGTGAGCTGGGCACTCAGCTCTTTCCAGGCTGTTGATCTTACCAATAGTGTGCCTTTCCTTTGCTTCTTTTTCCATTAAACAAATAATTGTTAAAGGGATGGAGCTCATAAAAATCCACACCCATCCCTCCTCTACTCTGTGCCCATCTGTCTTTATCTACAGCAGGGCAGACCGTGACCACCCTGGCACCCAGGGCTGAGTCATTGGCCTTCAGCCTGGACAGCTGGCTCTGGGTGTGGATTGCCACCCCCTCAGCCCCCGCATCGACCTAGAAGGCGGGGTGGCAGGGGGGATGGAGGGAGGGAGGAGCTGGGGTGGAGGTGGGGAAGGGCTCTGAGGCAAGGAGCAAGCTGTGGGGGCTCTGATCACTAGTAAAGCCCCTCCTTCATGTTGAGGAGACCACGCCACACAACCTCTTCCCTCTTGTAGTCTGTGGGAATCTGTGAAGCCTTCAGGTCAGCTCTTCTGGGAAGGGTGCTGCTGAGGAGAGGGGCTCATACTGGGGATGGAGTGAGGTCACAGTGCCTGGCACAGCCCTCCCTGTGCAAGACTTGAAGAAGACAGGCTGCAGAGCAAGGCAAAGGCCTTTGCAAAGTTGAAGAATTTTGGAGGGCCGAGTGCTTGAGGAGGACCTGGGCCCTGTCAAGGGTGATCTTTCCCAACCTGGCCTCTTCCTTCTTATTGAGGGCCACTAAGACAAGGTGGCCTTCACCGTGACCAGGTTTCCTCTCCAGTGAGAACTTTACCCAGTAGCCTGTATGATGGTCTGAAATGAAACTTGGCTGCCACCCTCCCCGGTTCCAATCCCTCCTAGGGCTCCCACTGGCCTCAAGGTTAAGCAGCTCCTTAGGCCCTGGCGGCTGCCTATCTTGCCCTCTGCTGTCCAAAACAGCAGCCTCCTGTGGCTGGATCTTCCCACACATTTGTGTTCTTCTCATCACTGAGCCTTTGCACACGCAGTTCCCTCGCCTGCACATCCTCTCCTATCTGTCCGGACCATAGTCCTTCATCACGCTGCTCAGGAGGCCTCCCCTCCAGGAAGCCTCCTCCGACCCGCCCTCATCCTGCCCCTCAGTGGGCTGGGGCCTCCTCCCCCTCTCTCTGCTGGAGTCAGGTGTGGCTGTCTGTCGGTCTCCACCTGGTGCTGGGCCCCCCGAGTCGGGCCTGGGTCCCACCCCTCAGCTCTGCCCTTAGTACCGAACCTGACCCAGAAGGACCCTGTGGAATGGATGACTTCGTGTAGAATGCACTCATGCTCCCATGAGGGTTTGCTTTGTTTTGTTTGTTGAGGCAGAGACTCCTCTAACTCACAATTCTGTTTCAGCCTCCTGAGTGCTGGGATTACATGCATATGCCACCATGCCCCTCTTCCCATGAATTTTTTGTTTAGAGACTGTCTTCTTGCTCGTGTATGGGGAATGGGTTTAAGAGATCGGATGGAGGCTGGAACCTGTAGGGGAGGGCTGTGGCCAGGTTTAGGGGAGAGGTGTCTCTATTTGACTGAGGCAGTGGCTTAGAAATAGGGACTAGTACGCTAAGATGGGAAGTGACTCACCAGTTGGCTGGGGGAGGTGAGGGAAAGGAAGGGAGCTAGGACACTGTTCAAGCAAGTTCCAAACCCCTAGTGGGTGGTTACACTGCTTTGACAGGGGAAGAGCGGGGAGAGGATAGGTTCAGACTGAGGTGCCTATAGGGCACCTCAGAGACGCACAGGGGAGGCCTCTGGAGAGCTGGAGTCGAGCTCAGCAGTGAGAGCTGGAGAAATCATGAGCCCTGAATGTAAACAAGTGAATTTTGTACAGAAGAGAAGACTGAAGGCAGAGTTGCGTATCTGGGTGCCATGGGGGAGAGGCCAAGGCAGACTATGTCTAAGGGCAGGAGGGGGAACTGTCCAGAGTGCCCAGGAGGAGGCTGCGGGGCTAAGTGACCCGCACCATGGGAACCAGTGCCACCTTGTGGTTTCCAGATAACCAGGTAACCAGGTAACCCCGAGGCCAAGCATCTGGGTGGGGTTTGGCTGAAGGTCGGCCCTGCCTCCATGAAGCCCCGCCTTCATCAGTTTAGTCTTCAGGCTGAGGTTGTCCACCTGCACCCCAGGTCTCTGTTCCTTCCTGGGTTGGTTATAGGCAGTGGAGACAGTGCAGAATGGGGAGCCTCAAAGGGGCAGCGTGTGAGGGTGGGAAAATGGGAGACACTCTGGTTTTTGTGGATGCTGAACTCTTTGAAGGGGCCAGGAGGGAACAAATCTGGTTCTGAGTGCTGTGTGACCTTGAACAAGACCCTTCACAGCTTGGCCCTCAGTTTCTCCAGGGCTTATGACCTCATGATCTAATGCCTTGCAGGCCACCCCCTCCTTTCCCCTTCTGACCTGCACTAATTCCTGTTAGCAACTCCAAATGCATATACCAGCATGCCAGTTCCTTAAGCGTCTCTCCTGTTCCGATCAGACAGTTGCTATAAACACAATTAAGTGGAGGTGGCATGAGAGACGAGGAACCCAAGACAATTAATCATCAAGGAGTGACATTTGGTGAAAAATCAGGCACTTAATCAAGCAGGAAGAGCCAGGGATCTGGGGGAAGGATGGTATGTGTGGTAGGAGAAAGATAAAGTGGTTATTCCCACAACCAACCTCTCTCGCTTCGGTGCCCACTCAGTGCCAGGTCCTTGCTCGAGGCTCACACCCCACAGGCTTTTGGGATGGTTCAAGTCTTAGTCTGGAGCCAACTGCTTGAGTTCAAAACCTGGCATTTATTGGCCACGTGACCTGGCCCAGTTTACTTAACCTCTTTGTTCTTTCGTTTCTCCCCTTGAAAACAGAGATGATGACAATTAGTAGTCCATAAACTTGTTAGGAATGTTGAATCAATCTGTGTCAGTTGCTTAGACCATTCATGGCACAGAAGAAAATCCCTCTGAACATTAGCTATGGGGATTACCTCTCGAGTCTCCCTCTGGTGTTTGGCATCAATACTTGCCCTACAGTTGTTTTCCAAGGATGGCACTGGGTGGATTCTACTCTCCCCATCCTCGATATCCCTGGGAAGCTCAGGAGGGTGAGGCCACCTGCCCAAGATCAAGCGGTAGCACAGGCAGGACTTGACCCTAGAGGCCTAACTCTGATCTCTGCTGTTGCTTTCTGAGCTCTCCCTGTCCCCCAGGGCTCTGCACGGGGCTCCACACACATACCTTTCCCACATCCGCCAGCACCAGAAGTCAGGCTGTGGCTTCTGACACTCCGCCTGGATTTTTGTGCAACACCAGGCAGGTCAACTTGTCCAGATCTTTATTCACACAAGTAGGGTCCAGTTCCCTGTGTGTCCCCAGACTGGTCTCCCTCCTCTTTGATCCAGGAACTGAGAGGTGGGACATGTCTTCTTTTTAGAGAGGCTGTGATCTCTCAGAAGCGGCTGAGCTGCAATGGGCTGGGCCCCTCAGACCTGCTGGGGAAGCCCCTGGCCAGGATGGTAGCTCCACTGGCTCCTGACACTCAAGGTAAGAGCTGAGAGCTCGGCAGGGACAGAGAGGGTTGTGGATCTGCTCCTGGGCCATGTCTGTCTTCTACCCATCATCTCCTTTCTCTTGCTCTGTGTTTCCAGCAATCCCTCCACCTAATTCCGTCTCTGTCATGCTACTAATCGCCCTGAGCCTCAATTCCTTGATTGTAAAATGGGGACAACAGTTCCTACCTCGAGGGGGCATTCTGAGGAGCAAATAAGATGGTGCATGTGAAGGGCCTGGCACCTACTAGAGCTCAGTGGCCAAGGGCTGTGGCTGCCCTGTGCCTGTGCCTGTTTTCAGGTGGGGCTGTAGTTGTTGTCATGCTCTCTACCACCTTCCTCATTTCTCTTTGCCTCTCCATGCCCCCCGTCCACCACGTCTCTTCTGCCTCGTGTCTCAGTCTCTCTAGGTCTCTGTCCTCTGTCTCGATGTGGAAAGTGCACAAGACTGGGAGTCAGGAAACCTGACTTGCTGTGTGACCTTGGGCAAGTCACTTCCCCTTTCTGGACCTCAGCTTCCCGATCTATAAAACAGGGGTGCTCATCCTTGTCACCCTGTCTCCCAGGGTTGCTGGGAGGATCACAAGAAAGGTGTCAAGTGAGGGGGTTTCCTTCGAGGTAGGGGTCATGGTTAGGGTTGTTTTTGTGGCTGGTTCAGGACCCCTCTCTCTGTCTCACTGGGACTCTGGGGCTCTCTGTGTCTCCGTCCTGGCCTTTGTCTGTGTCTTTGTCTCCCTCCTGGGGTCCCTGCTCAGTAGACCTGAGCCTCACTGGCCCTGTAGGATCACCTCATTGCCCTCTCCTCCTCAGTGCTGATCATACCACTGGTGGACAAGGAGGCAGGGGCGGTGGCTGCTGTCATCTTGGTAAGAGCCTACTCTGGCAGTTGGGTTACAAGGCGGGATGGGGCAGGGAGCTGAGGAGGGAGCCTATCTGGTGTACGAGTGTGTGTTTGTATGTGTGAGGACTGACAGCAGGACACTGGGATGGAGTGAGGGGAAATGGGGGTTGGAGAAGAGTTTGGTCATTTCCCACTGCCCAGTACCGGGCCCCACCTTGAATGGGCAGGAGGAAGCTGCTCAAGAATCAGCAGCTTTCTGAGAGATGCCTAGGTGTCATCAGGACTCCCTGGCCCACAGAGCTGCAGAAACCCTGCCCTTGGCACATCCAGACTGTTGTTTCCTCTTGGCGGGTTGGAGGCAGTGTCTAAGAGAGCACACTGTCAAGTGGACCTTGACTGAGTGACACTGAGCCGGGGAGCCAGCAGAGACTGTGATATTGACTGGGGTGGCTGGGGTTGGGACACTTGAGAAGAGGCCCCCGAGGCAATTCCTGAGAAGGCTTGCGTCCAGCCAGACCCAGCTAGGGTGGGCAGGAGCCAGGCAGCTAGGCGCCGCCTGGAGTGTGCCATGGAGGGGGTGGGGAAGGGCCTCAGTGGGAAGTAGGGGATGCACTTCAGAGTGAAGGTGGCCAAGGAACTGAGCCGGGGGTCCCAACACCCTTTGCTGTCCCTCAGAGGGGTTCTACTGTCACCTGGGAGATGGGTGGGGAAGCGGGGTGGTGGTGGTAGGGCTTCCTGGCCAAGATTCTGCAGCCCTTCCAGTCTCTGCTCCTGCATGGAGGTGAGGAATTCAACACCTTCGTCCTCTCCTAGGTAGGGAACATTAGCACCCAAGGCCCCATTAATGGGGGCTCTGCTCTGGCTGAGGTGGCTGCTACCCTGGGCAGATGAATAAACTGATCTGGGTGTGTCTGGGGACTCCTCCTTGGCTCATTAAAATGGAATTAAAGGGCTCTAAGGAACCTGACATTTCCCAGGCAGCCGCAGGGAGGGTGGCGGCTGCTAGGGGACGGGAGGGCGCTCGGCTGGCTCTCCATGCCCCATCTGCCCCACTGAGGGAGACCAGCCCCCTCCTTGGCTTCTCAGGCAAGTTGCTTCCCCACCCTGGCTCTGGTTCTGCAAGGAGGGGCTCTGCAGTTGGCAGAGTGATCAATGGGTAGCTCCCCTCTCCTTTGGGCAAATGTCCAAGAGCTGGAGGAGGACCAGGCCTAGGGAAAAGGGTCTGGGGGTGCCCGACTCCTGAGAAGCACTCACTCCTCTTGAGGCTGTGAGGACTGGGGCAGAGGGGAAGCAGCCCCAGCAAGAGGAAAACATTTGCAAGGTTGTTCATCTTGGGCAGCAGAATGGTCCCTGTGTCTGCTGGTCAGTGTGGCTCCTGGTGGGCCAGGAATCTAGGCGTCAACTGCAGAAGGAAAGGTGGGTTAGGTCAGGAAGATCAGATCACTTAAATTTAACTCACCCAGCAGAATCCTTCTTGGGCTTCCCCAGGCTAAGTTCTGGGGCAAACTGTTCCTGCCTTCTAGGAGGAAAGGCAGTTTGAGGAAAAGGTGAGCACACTCTGGGGCTACCACAGTCCAGCTGACATAAATGATGCCAGCAGGTTCTCAGATGGCAGAGGTTGGAGCAGCAGCAGGTTCCTCACAGTGGAGAGAGCGTTACAGTGGGGCTTCAGAGCAGGGTAGGAGGTTGACAGACAGAGAAGGAAACGCCATGAGCAAAGGCAGGGAGAGAGGGACTGGGGTGTTGGGAGATGAGTGTGATCCTGGTTAGGTGGAAGTGTGGGGTGCACACTGGGGTTTTGGCTGCCACAAGTTTTCTGCAATCATCCCCTCACCTCCTCAGATACCCTGGGTAGTGATGAGCTCTCAAAGTGTGTTTGGATTGTTCACCATCTGCTGCTCCCCTGAGCCTGCACCTTCCCACTTAGGTAGAAATGCACTTCCCCAGGGCACCCTTCTTCCCCAGGCAAAACCTGAGAGATGCTCTCTAGGGCACAGGATCTCACATCCTCCTACAGGCAGCACAGGCAGCCCTGGACCTCCCAGCTGCTACCAGATTCTGAGGGAAGAGGGGGCAGATGGTACAGTAGCTACAGAGGGTGGAGGGAGTGCCACAGGGCAGATCTCTTGGGCATCATCCACTCCTTCCTCAAGCCCATTATTCTCTCTGGATCGCTCTTCTTGGTATTCATCCATCCCTCCATCCATCCGTCTACCACCCATCCACTTACTAGCCAAAGAACTATTTGAATACCTACTAAATGTCAGGCACTTTGTTCTGGGGACACAGAGATGACTAAGACAGACCAGGCGGGCCCTGCTTCTATAGGCCATACAGCCTGCAGGGCATGACACAAGTGAGCAAAATTGGGATAGAATTTCAAATGATGGCAAGTGCTAGCAAGGAAAATGGGAAGCTCTGAGACTACACTGGGGCCGAGGAAGCCAGTCAGCCAAATGCTCTCTGAGGATGCTGCCATCCAGGTGCAGGGCTGTGTAGCGGAGCTATGGGCCTTTGCAGCTCACAGCTCGAGGCGTCTTGATTGTGGAATCTTGGTATAGAAAGTCTAGCTCTGTTCTTCAGTGCTGGAATAATAAGTCCCTTCGAGGAGTGGGTGTTCCTTTGTCTCTAGCATTCGATGCTTGATTTGGACCCATTCTTCCCCTCAGCTTGCTTGCCACACCAGCTCCTTGCATGTGGATGGGTGTTTGTGCCATTAGCCACTTTGAACTTTGGAGGGTGAAGGACTGGCGGCTGGGCCGGGTTTCTAACTTTCTCTACACTGCTGAGTGTTCCTGGCCCCAGACACCCACCCTGATGAGCAAGAGCAGGTGTAAGCGTGTGCTCCTGTTGGTGAACTGAAGGCTATGTGAGTGTACTGGAGTAACTGAGTGTGTCTGTGCATCAGGGCATGCGTCTTGGATGACTGAACTCCAGATAATGTGCACATGTGGATGTGTGCACACTGCGTGTGGATGCCTTTGTGTCTGTGACTGCGCCGTGTTTGCCTGTGTGTGTCTCTTGGAAGGGGGAGTATAGGTGTGCATGTAGGGAGCCCAAGGCTCTTTGTGAGAGTATGCAGCAGCTGGGCAGCTCGGGGCTGTCTGCTAGGGTAGGGGGACTCTGTGATTCCTTCCCTTCCCTCACCCTTTTCAGTCTCCCAGCTCTGCACCTTCTCTTTTTCCTGAAAAAATGAGTCCAGGTGGAAGGAACAAGAAGGATGCCTTCCTCCATGTACTAACAATAAAATACCAACATATTTATGTAAATCATATGCAAATGAACCCTGGCCTCACCTTCTGTCATCCTCCTGTCCTGTGGGCATCACAGAGATAGCCTCATCCAGAGATGAGGCCTCCTTGGCTACCCGGGTCTCTTCCAGGTCTTCCTTCAGTCTTGCTTCTCTAATTCACCCTCTACCCTATGGACTATGGGTCCCAGATGCTACATGCTGCCATGGCTCCCCAGGACTCTCAGGCTAAAGCCTAACTCCTTAGCCTGGCACTCAAGGCCCTTCCTGCTCTGGCACTCTGGACTCTACTCCTGCTTATGTCCTTATCTCCCCACATACCTGCCACTCAGTGCCACCAGGACAGCCTCCTGCCTGGCTCGCTGTACTTGTCCTGTCCATGCAGGGAGCCTCCCAGATGCCTCCCTGCTTGGCTCCCTGGCCAGAGCCATCTGTCCTCTCCTTCCTCAGGTGTGAGGCTCTGCACCTCCCCCAGGCGCATCCCCCTACTCATCCTCGTCCTGCCCCCCACCACCCGCCATGCACTTCCTGGGGACCTGCTGGTCTCCTCCTCTCCATCTGCTCTTGGCAGGGGACCCAGAGCAGAAGCAGGGGGGACTGCTGAGGCCTGCCAGGGGGGCAGGATGAAGGAGGGGCACCCAGTGCAGCACTGCAGGGAGCCTTGCAGGTGGTGAGCAGCTCAAGTAGGGAGGAAGCTGGTGACGCAGGTGGGAAGCCTTGCTGGCAGGGCCTGCCATGGGGCCCTAGACTGCTACCCTCCCTCTTCTCATTTTCCTCATCAAGCACCCAGGCAGGGCGGAGGAAGAGCCTCCACAGAGCATGAGAGCTGGTGGTGGGGGGCCCTGGTGTCGGGGGAGGGACAAGATGATGGGGTAGTGGTGAGAGTAGATCTGGAAAGGGAAGGAGGGAGAGTGAAGCTGTCCTAACTGCACCTTTCTGCTTGGAGGGCAAATCCCTCAACCTCTTTGGGCCTTGGCACATCTGCCGGGTGGAAGGCTGCATCACACAGTGGCGAGAATCACATGTAAGGCAGAGCACCCCATCCATCCATTCATCCATCCGTCTGTCTGTCTGTCCGTCCGTCCATATGTGCTCCCCATGTCCTAGCAGATGCATCTTGTTGGACTCCTTTCTTTACCCCAGATAGAGGGGCAGCTCAAACCCTAATTCCGAGGGGAAGGAGCTGGGATGCTGAAGCTCACACCACCAATTCTAAAATCACGGCCTGAGGGGCTCTGGGAGTGGGCAGTTGACAGGGGCCAAAGGTCTGTCTCTCCAGTACTGTACACTTGGACAGTGGTCAGCCCAGCAGTGGGATTCTGTTGATGCAAAGAGACGGGCAGAGGCAGAAAGGTCTACTCCTTGGATCTGGAAGGCTTCCTGTGGGAGGGATTTTCCTGGGGCTGCCTTCGTGGTCAGAAGGACGGGCTTGTCATGCAGGCCCACAGACTGGAGTGTGTGTGTCGGTGGGGTTCTGTGTGTGCTGGGCACGGGGCGGGAAAGCTGGCAGGGATGGACTGGGAGAGGTCACCGCCGGTTTCCTTCTCCCGCGCCTCCAGGTGCGCTGCGGCCAGCTGAGTGACCGCGAGGACTGGAGCCTGCAGACGGCGGAGAAGCATGTGAGTGGGGTGGGGCCGTGGAGCTGGGACTGGAAAACTCTTCTCACAGCTGGTGAGAAGATGACCTGGCCAGGGGGCTGGGCAGGCCTGCTTCCAGTTCCAGCTCTACCACCCTTGAGCTGGGTGGGTGATCCTGAGCCAGTCGCTTAACCTCTCTAAACTCCAGTTTCACATCAAAAACGGGAGAGAAGGGTAGCACTGACCTGCCTAGATAGTGGTGAGGTAAGACAAGTCAAGTACTTGTACGCACTTAGGGAGGGCTAATTACCTAATGATGCAGAGGCGCTTTTCCGCCTGAAATTTTAGGATTTTGTGTTCGAAGATCTCTCCATGAGTGCTAGACACAAAAATCTGACTTTGTCCTTTCTTGGAAGAATCTAGGGCTAGGGTTAGAGACAAATCCTATACGTGTTCATGGTACATGTACAAGTTCATAGAACAAGTTCATGTCCCAGGGACGTCTAGGGACAGCAGGAGCCCTCAGGAGGGTGGAGAGTCTCTCGAGCTAAGCTAGCGTTTAGTAGTGTGGAACCGTGGCAGGGAGACGGGCACAGTAGGCAGAGGGAGAGGCTTGGGCAAACGCTGGGAGGCCCGGGACTGCGCGCGTGGTGAAGGGGTGGAGTGGGAGCTGCGGCGCCCTGACCCCTTGGCCCGCCCCAGACCCTGGTGGCCCTGCAGAGGGTGCAGGCCCTGCAGCAACGAGGGCTCGGCGTGGGCCCCGAGGCGATCCAGAAGTCTCCGGCTGAGGCGGCGGAAGACCAGAAGGGCGAGGTAGCGTGCACAGACCAGGACAGCAAGATCCTGCAACTGTGCGGTGAGGACGCAGCCTGGGAAGGGCATGAGGGCGGGGCAAATTCAAACTTGCAGAGGAAGAACATAAGGGGGAGGGGCTTGAAAGGAGCGGGGCCTGGTGAGAGGTCAGAAGTGGGGCAGGTGAAGGGGCGAAGCCTTGCGAAAGTCCAGGACTAGGCCACTCCTGAGGGCCCCCCCCCCCCCCCCCGTGAGTCAGGACTCTAACTCCGCCCCGCGCTTGCAGGGGAACTCTATGACTTGGACGCCACTTTGCTGCAGCTCAAAGTCCTCCAATACGTGAGTCCCTGAGCCCCTGAGCCCCTCCAGCCCACTTCCGCGCCCTGCATCCCCTTGCGCCCTCCAGCTCGGTTCAGAGTGCAAGGTCGTGCCCCTCCACTCTCCTCCACTATCCCGAAGAAGCTGAGAGGCTAAAGAATGGGTTGTGCGTGACTCCAGATCTGCGATCAGCACCTTTCTCTGTCCCCCTCTCAGCTGCAGCAGGAGACCCAGGCATCCCGCTGCTGCCTCCTGCTAGTGTCAGAGGACAACCTACAGTTTTCGTGCAAAGTGAGAGCCCTGGTCCACGGTGGGGTGGGGCCAGGGGTAGGGCGAGGGGCCTGTGTCTGCATTTCCACAAACTAACCAGTCCCCACCTCTTGGTCCTTTAGGTCATCGGAGATAAAGTGCTGGGGGAAGAGATCAGCTTTCCTGTGAGTCCTGTATCTGTCTCCTGAGCTGTCACAGGAAGTCGCAGGGACAGTTAAGATCCATCGGGAGATTCTGGGACCTGCCCAGAGGGACCCAGTCCTCTAGAATCTCTTGGAATTTGGTGGAATTAATTTGGATCCTGGGATCTACTTAGAAATGTTACAAGGGATCACAGTACCTCATCATCAGGCTCCAGTAGGAGAAATCTCTTACCTACAGGAAGGCTTACTTGGGACCAGTTCACTTCTGTTGGAATATTTCTAGATATGAAGCTGTTAGAGGCTACTGAGATCAGTGAGAATCCTCAAAGTCTGCTTATCTTTCTGCTAGTTAAGGAAGACCATAGAGTCCTCTATAGGTGACCTGGTCAGAGCCTTCTCTCCAATTCTTTAATCCTCAATTTGGCTCCACCCACTCCTTGGACTGATTGAACAGTATTGAAGTTTCCAGAGTTAAGGAGTGGGCATGGGTTCCGCTTCCCCAAGCTGGAGAAAGCTGGGCCCTGACAGCCTTTCCTCACTCCCCAGCTGACAATGGGACGCCTGGGCCAAGTGGTGGAAGATAAGAAGTCCATCCAGCTGCAGGACCTCACCTCTGTAAGCCATGGCCACGCTGAGCCGAGGGGAGGGGGAGGAGGAGGGGAGCTCCCCCAGAGACCCCAAAGCCGGGGCAGACTAGAAATGGGGACACGAGACCCAGGAAAATTTTAACTTGCTGTCCCGTGTGCAGCCCGTTGAGGCGCATGGGGGAGAGCCGGGGAGAGAAGTAGTCCCTCTCTGCTTCCTTACCCTGGCCACCCTGGCCCTGCCTTCCCTGCGCAGGAGGATGTGAAGCAGCTGCAGAACATGCTGGGCTGTGAGCTACAGACCATGCTCTGTGTCCCTGTCATCAGCAGAGCTACTAACCAAGTGGTGGCCTTGGCCTGTGGCTTCAACAAGCTTGGAGGAGACTTGTGAGTCTGGAGCAGGGGTGATGTGGATTGGGAGATGCAGCTAGAGGCAGGTCAGGGCTCCACTTGGGTATCAGTGTGGGAAGGGGACTGGGCAGGGGGCACTGTCCCAGCAGTGGTGAGCTGAACAGTGTGTCAGTGCAAGGCTGTGGGATTAAGGGAGCTACTAGACCCTGGCAGCTGCTGCAGGCTGAGGCACAGGTAATTGCTGACTCCGTCACCCATTTTGGCTTATTTAAAGCCATGTTGGTGCCCAATCTTGTGTCCCTTCTCTGGCACTGCTCCTCCTCAGGGCTGGAGAGCACCAGGGAAAGAGCAGACGGACCCCGGCTCTGGCCTAAGCAAGCATCTAGGCTGAAGGAGGGCTCTCAGCCTTGGTCTGGGTAAATACCCACTGGATGCTGTTGTGCCTATAGTTTCAGCTCCTGGGGATGCTGAGGCAGGAGGATTGTTTAGGAATTTGAGGTCAACATAGCAAGACCTGTTTCAAAAACAGAAACAAAGCAACAGCCTGAGTGGAAACTACATCTTGGTCTGAGGAGGAGTGGTGCCCTCCCTCCAGTCCTGGGGGTGGGGAGGCAGACAACAGAGCAGCCCCAGTTGTGGAGCATTACGGTTGGCTTTCTGGAGCGTGGAAGGAAGTGGAGGTGGAAAGAGAAGCCCGTCTTGCCTTCCCTCTTTGGTGACCCCCACCCCGCCTCCAGGTTCACAGGCCAGGACGAGCGTGTGATCCAGCACTGCTTCCACTACACGGGCACTGTGCTCACCAGCACCCTGGCCTTCCAGAAGGAGCAGAAGCTCAAGTGTGAGTGCCAGGTGAGTTATCTGCCTCAAGCCCCTCCTGGGACCTGCTCACCCTGCTCGCCCAGCTCTTGCCCTAGAGATCCATCCACCAGGGAGAGGCTCGTATCCTTCTGGGCCAATGGCTGCCGGGTAGGTGACCTAGTGACCTGGAGCCCTCCAATTCAGGAAGTCTATAGTTTCCTCGGGCCCAGTACCACAGGCTGCAGGCCCTGTGTGTCACTGCCCTCTAGTGTTCCACATGGGCACTACAGAAACATCTGGGCAGCTAGAGTTAAAGGTGAACGTTGTACATAGTAGCTAAATAATGTATTAATCACTGCTTCCAACCCGCCCGGAGAGTTCCAGGGGAGGACGGAAAGCACTGCAGCTGGGAGCTGGGTGGGGTGACTCCTGACCCAACCCCCGGTGATCTCCAATCCCCTCCATCCCAGGCTCTTCTCCAAGTGGCGAAGAACCTCTTCACTCACCTGGGTGAGTACACTGTCCTCCTCCGCGCCTGACTGTTGGGGAGGAGACAGGGAGCACCAGCCTCGTCCCTGCGGCCTGGGCTTACCTCGGCCTGCGTTTCTCCCTCCCCCAGATGACGTCTCTGTCCTGCTCCAAGAGATTATCACAGAGGCCAGAAACCTCAGCAATGCAGAGATGTGAGCAGAAACACCCAGGGGCTGGGACGACGGAGCCCCAGGCCTCAATCCTCCTGCTTACCTTTCCTCCCTCTTCCCCAGCCTTCTTGTGAGGCCCAGTCACCACCCTTCAGCAGATCCTTAATTTCCTCTCCGTCTAGACTGTAAGCGCCACTGACACCACGGGCAGGGCTGGCTTTGCCCCCAGCCTCACACATAATAGGTGCTCAAAAAAATTTTTTTTGACTGAAAGAATGCTTGGAGTGGTTAATTCTGAGACATTCTTATCTCTGCCCTCCAGGGCCTCAGAAATCCGGCGTTCACCAAGTGGGGTGGTGGAAGACATGTGTCAGAGCCCTGCAGACCAATCTCTTCTTCCCACAGCTGCTCGGTGTTCCTGCTGGATCAGAATGAGCTGGTGGCCAAGGTGTTCGACGGAGGTGTGGTGGACGATGAGGTGAGAGTGTGGAGGGAGTGTGTGTGTGTGGGGGGGGTCTGGGGACACACAGAGCGCGCTGGGGAGCAAGTCCTACATCTGCTGGTCCCCTCTGGGTCTGGTCTGCTAACTTTCTTTCTCCTCTATCCCTGCCTCTCCAGAGTTATGAGATCCGCATCCCAGCCGATCAGGGCATTGCAGGCCATGTGGCGACCACCGGCCAGATCCTGAACATCCCAGACGCATATGCCCACCCGCTTTTCTACCGCGGCGTGGACGACAGCACTGGCTTCCGCACGCGCAACATCCTTTGCTTCCCCATCAAGAATGAGAGCCAGGGTTCGAGCTCTTGGCGTGGGGGCGGGGCCAAGCCGGGTGTGTGTGCGTGCGTGAGTGCGTGCGTGCGCGTGCCTAGAGTGGCGGGTCATAACTCTTCCGCGATTCCCCAAGGGTCCCTGAGCTGAAGGGATTAAGTTTCCTAGGAGTAGGATGTTCCCTGAAGAAACGAACTGGGAGTGGTGGCTCATGCCTGTAATCCTAGCCTTCCAGGAGGCTGAGGCAGGAGGATCATAAGTTTGAGGCCAGCCTGGGCAATTTAGCAGTACCCTTTCTCAAAATAAAAAAGGGCTGGGGATGTAGCACACTGTGAAGGCCTTGAGTTCAATCCCTACTGCTGAAAAAAAAGAAAGAAAGGAACCCTGGGAGGACAGGTCCCCTGGACCCCTCCACAAGTCGGTCATTCTCAGTCCCACTCCCTTCTGCAGAGGTCATTGGTGTGGCAGAGCTGGTGAATAAGATCAATGGGCCATGGTTCAGCAAGTTCGATGAGGACTTGGCCACTGCCTTCTCCATCTACTGCGGCATCAGCATCGCCCATGTAAGCGGAGGGACTGTGGTGGGCTGATGTGGGACCCTGTTCTGCTACATCTACTGGATCTCCTTGCTTTGTCCTATGCTCCGTTCCCAGGGCTGGGACTCAGAGCCCTGCGGCCGGGGTGCCGTGCACCTGCTGGCCACCTCTGGGTTCAGTTCCATCTGAAAATGGGGGGTAGTATTTCCTGCCCTGTCCGCTCAGCCTTCCGGGACCGTGAAAAACCCTGGTTGCCAAAATCTGTCCCTCTTCTCTGGAAGCAGCCCTAACCCGAGTTTCTGACCAGGTTCTTTTTGGCAAGTGTTGGATCTCATCGTGCCAGCCTGTGGGCAGCTCTGGCCTGGGAATCCAACCCCCGACATTGCCCTGCTTCTCTTGTCACGAGCCTCAGGATCCACCACCCAGGCCCGGGTCGGGCTCAGGAGGGGCATGGAGTGTTAAGAGGATTGTACTTGGGGTTGAAGCCCAAAGCCTCAGACTGGGGCCCGGTGGGTGAGGAAGGGAGCTTCTCCTCAAGCCCGCTGTTCCGTTGCAGACCTTTCGAGGCTTTCACGGCGCTCTGCCCTAGCCCCACCTTTCCCTCTCTCTTCAGTCTCTCCTGTACAAAAAGGTGAATGAGGCCCAGTACCGCAGCCACCTGGCCAATGAGATGATGATGTACCACATGAAGGTGAGGTTGTGTGGAGCTTCTGTCCTTCTTGGGCTCCCAGGAGCACAGGCTGCTCTGCACTCCGTCTCTGCCTGCCAGAGTCCTCAGTGACCCCGGTGCGGCTGGCTGGGACTTTCTGATTGCCCTCTCCTGGGATGAGAAGGCAGACCTAGAGCAACAGCCCACCTCCAGGTCGTGTCTCAGCTCAGCCCTAAGGCTAGAGCAGGCGCGGGACTCCACCCCGGGAAGAACCTGGGCCAGCCATGTGTTCCCCATGTCCAGGGAATAATCCCCATCTTGGGAATTACTGCAGGCTGAGAAGTCAGCCCAGGGCTTTCCCTACGTCCTGGGGTATGGCAAGCAGCCTGAATTGCTGACAACCAGCCCATTCTTAGGCCCTGTGTCAGGAGAGCTGTCCCATGCCTTAGTTCAAGAGTATGTGATGATCATCGTTCATGTGGACATTTCCTTTCATCTGTGTCCAAACTGAAGGGTCTCAGACTCTGTGAATAGGCTTAAAACTGTAGTAGGAAAGATTGAGGTTAGACATGGGAGGGTCTCCTACAAGAAGGGATGCTAGAGTTAGTGTTTATGAAAGGTTACCATGGTTGAGGATTGCAGAGGGGATGCTCCCTTATCTCTGCTGAAGATAAGCTGGGGGCACTACATGTGGGCTGCAAGGCTGTGAGGGGAGGGTAGTAACCTGCCCAGTGGCAGTCCGTGGAATGGGAGCCTGATTGTGGGGCATGGGAATTGGAGGGTGGGGAGATTGGATAGGAGGAGGTCATCTTTAATGCCTTGGCTGGACCCTTCTAGGTCTCTGACGATGAATACACTAAACTCCTCCACGATGGCATCCAGCCCGTGGCTGCCATTGACTCCAACTTCGCCAATTTCACCTACACCCCTCGCTCTCTGCCCGAGGATGACACTTCCATGGTGAGCTGACCCTCCCTTGCTTGACTGAGAGGTGGAATGTATGCAGCCAGCAGTGAAAGTTGGATGTGCGTAAGAACTTCTTGTAAGATGCGGTCCATAAGGAAGGCTAGCGAGGCTCCTGCAGAGCGGGAGTGGGCATGCACTCTGCCGCCGCAATGCCGTGGGGCTGCCCAGGGCTGGCGTGGATGATCCACAGAACTGCTCCAGAGCTATGATGCCCTGGGCATGTGGCCTTCGGGTTTTTAGTCTCTGCCCTGTTTTTCTAAGTTTTTGTGTGTTTCATTGCAAGAGTTCTCAGTTTGTAGGTCCTTTAGATGTCTTAAGAGTGCCTGATTCAATATTTATAGTTCTCTCATTTAAAGTTCGCAGACTAAAAATTTTGAATGTGGGGCTCCAAGAAGCCTGGAGACAGGAGCGCCAATTTAATCTGACGGTCCCACTGAACCTTCCTTCCTTCCTTCCTTCCTCTCCAGGCCATCCTGAGCATGCTGCAGGACATGAATTTCATCAACAACTACAAAATTGACTGCCCGACACTGGCCCGGTGTGTCCCCCCAGCTGTCCCCTCAGCACATACAGTCCCAGTATCTGCCTCCTCCTGTCCTGCACTCTCATATCTGTTGCACCCAACCTGTGGGGTCTCTCTGAGGATGACCAGGGGAGGTTCGGTCTGGTGAGGGTGGGAAGGATTGATGAGTAAGAGGAAATTCTGATATATCAGGACTGTGAATAAAGAAAGGCAAGGAGTCAGGTAGGGCAGAGCCTGCAGGGCTTCCTGGAAGAGGAGGAGAAGCTGAGGCCCTTCTGCTGGGTTTCTCTGTTACCTCAGGTTCTGTCTGATGGTGAAGAAGGGCTACCGGGATCCCCCCTACCACAACTGGATGCACGCCTTTTCTGTCTCCCACTTCTGCTACTTGCTCTATAAGAACCTGGAGCTTACCAACTACCTCGAGTGAGTGGCCATGGCATCCTTGCAGCGGGCAGCAGCTGGGATCTCCCTGCTTGAGGCAGGAGGCAGCTCCTGTGTGGCAGGCCCTTCATCTGCATCCCTCATTGGCTCCTCCTACCACCCCTGGGAGGAAGAGGGTGTAGCCCCACTTTCCCAGGGGGACTGTTCACCATCACACAGTCAGTAGTAATGGGCCTGTCCCTGACCCCGGCCAGGTGAGTTACACTCCAGATCAGCGCCTTTTTGCAGGAACAAGAGCTGGGTGTCCTGACTGGTTATCCGCATGGCAGCTGGACATCTCATTTAGCTGCCCTTTCTAGGGGTCCTGGAGACAGAGCTGTAGGTGAACTCTGCTCCTTTTTGTCTCCCAACCAGGGACATCGAGATCTTTGCCTTGTTCATTTCCTGCATGTGTCACGATCTGGATCACAGAGGCACAAACAACTCCTTCCAGGTGGCCTCGGTGAGAGCCGGCCCTCCTCAAAGCGGGGACTCTTCCTGGGGTGTCTGAAGTCTCGTCCCTCCTGACCTGAGGGGAAACAGGGACCAGTGAGCCCAGGAGGCGGGAAAGAGCAGGCCCGTGCTGAGCCTCGGTTATGGCGCGTACTGGGCCTGGGTGTGAAGTGTGACTGGATTTTCCTGCGCTCTTGCAGAAATCTGTGCTGGCTGCACTCTACAGCTCCGAGGGCTCTGTCATGGAGGTATGGCCATTCTGCCCAATGCCTGGTCCTCATCACTCCCACGAGGCCAGTGACCTGTAAAGTTAGACTATGGCCCAGCTCCAGTCCCCAAACCATGCTCTCCTGACAGCCTGCTGGAGCTGCAGCCACCTCGGGGGGCAGGGTGTGCATATGCCCTCATTTTTCTGGAGGGACCTGGAGGGTGCAGTTGCAGACAGGGTAAGGGGGTGCTGCAAAGGCCACCTGGGCCTAGTTTGCAAAAGGAGCGCTTGGGTCTGGCATGGTTCCCTTTGGCCCTCTGGAAGCACCTCAGTGGGGCTCCACTTCGTCACACTCAGCTTTGCCTTTGATTGTTAGGTGTGGGTCTGCCCTCCACACATGGGCTCCTTGGGCCAGGGGCAGAGGTTATAGCTCAGGGTGAGGCCAAATTTCCAAGATGACCTTGCCCGAAGCTGCCTCCTGCACACAGCTCTAGAGCTGCCCCTGCTTGCACACCTCCCCAAGAGGCACGCAGGGCTCCCTCTCTCCCAGGTCTGGCAGCAGCCCTGGTTGTGCCCTCTGTTCCCAGGGAAGAGTCTGCTCCTTCTCCAATTGACAGCCTTTCAGTGTGGAGAGACAGGGCCTTGCCCTCGCCCCATCACTGCCTCTCCTTGTCAGCAAGCAAATGTTTTCTGCATGAATTAGTGTCTAGGATTTCAAGGGGTCGTTTCAAAATTTTCCAGCCTGTGAGGCCCTCCAAGCTTACCTTCCTGGGTGTCTCCATGCGGCAGCTGGGGAATCTGAGGCATGGAGCCAGACAGGGGCAAGCCCGGGTTGCACAGAAGGTGGAAACAGCTCCAAGAGGGATCTAGGACCCCTTGCTCCCTTTTCTGTCTGCTCTGCTGAGCCCACAGCCAGGGCTGGCTGGGCCTCACTCTCTTCTTCCTGCAGAGGCACCACTTTGCTCAGGCCATCGCCATCCTCAACACCCATGGCTGCAACATCTTCGATCACTTCTCCCGGAAGGTGATGGGCTGGGGGTGGGGCTGGGGGGTGGGGGCTGGGGGGTGCTGAGACTGCAGAAGGAGCTGAGTGGGCGCCTCTGGGGTGGGTGGGTAGGCGGGGCATGCCCATTGGTGGCCATGACACTATTCCCTGGTCCGCACCAGGACTATCAGCGCATGCTGGATCTGATGAGGGACATCATATTGGCCACGGACCTGGCCCACCACCTCCGCATCTTCAAAGACCTCCAGAAGATGGCTGAAGGTGCCCACCCATAGCCCCCAGCCCCTTGGCTGGGGAGGGAGGGTCGGTCAGGATCTGCCTGGGGCACATTCTCCAGGCTTCATACTCCTCCCCCTCCGGCATCAGCCTTTCCTTGGTGGCTTGGCCCCTCTAGGCAGACCAGCACTGGCCCCTGGACCCATCAGGACTGCCCGATTCTCTGGGCCCCTCAGGGCCTTGTCCTCGGAGGGGGAGGAAATCTGGATCTCTCTCATGGACCCATCTTTCCCCCAACAGTGGGCTATGACCGAACCAACAAGCAGCACCACAGACTCCTCCTTTGCCTCTTAATGACCTCCTGTGACCTCTCTGACCAGACCAAGGGCTGGAAGACCACCAGAAAGATTGCTGTAAGTGTCCCCCACCTTGGGAAGGCACAGGCTGCGTTCCCTGACCAGCCTGAACACCCTTTCTGTGCTGAGCTCAGGCTGGCTGTGTTTTGGGCAGGCAGAAACCAAGACCATTTCAAGAAGAGCTGGAGAGGGGCACAGGATTGTCTCAGGTCACGTAGCATGTCGGTGGTTGTGGAAGATGGGCCACAATCAGCCACTCCATGCAATCTAGGGCCATCCAGTGGCCAGACAAGGGCTAGTAAGGTCAGGCCCTGCTGAGACTGAATTGTGGGACCTCCCTGCAGTCCTGGAAATGGGCTCACATGGCCACCCACAGGATGTGATGAGAGTGTTGCCTTCCAGGAGCTGATCTACAAGGAATTCTTCTCCCAGGGAGACCTGGTATGTGTGCGATGAGCCTGGCATTTCCAGGTTGGGGGAGGGCTCCTAGCCTGGGTTGGAAGGGTGTGCGTCAGCCTGATGGAGGAACAGGAGGGCAGGCTGATGAGTTGATGTCTTCAGGAGAAAGCCATGGGCAACAGGCCAATGGAGATGATGGACCGGGAGAAGGCCTACATCCCAGAGCTGCAGATCAGCTTCATGGAGCACATCGCAATGCCCATCTACAAGTGAGTGAGCTCACGTGTGGCTGGGGACCATGCCCCTGAAAGGTGGGCCAGGGTGGGGCAGCTGTGGCCATCACAGTGTGCGCAGGTGCCGAATGTGTCTTTACCCAGCTCCAGGTGATCTACAGCTATCTCCTGCTTTGTGCCTGCTTGGTCCTTTACTTCATCCTTGGCCCCCAGGGGAAAGAACCACCATGTTTTCCTGTGCTAGTCCCACAGCTCCAACTCTTGTGCAAGTTCTACCTATGGTGCAGCCCCCCTCTTTTTGCTGTTCACCCTCTGATTTCTGACCTCTCACCCTGCACTGTGCACCCCAGGCTGTTGCAGGATCTGTTCCCCAAGGCAGCAGAACTATACGAGCGTGTGGCCTCCAACCGTGAGCACTGGACCAAGGTGTCCCACAAGTTCACCATCCGCGGCCTCCCAAGCAACAACTCGCTGGACTTCTTGGATGAAGAGTATGAGGTGCCCGGGCTGGATGGCACCAGAGCCCCTGTCAATGGCTGCTGCAGCCTCGATGCTGAGTGACCCCCTCCTGGGACCCCCCCCCGCCCACCTCTCATCCCACATCCCTCCACTAGTCTGGCCCAAGGCACTGGGAACCAGAGCCATGGATCCTGGCTCTAGACAGGGTATCCCACATGACCCTGGGGACATCATGACCCTCCTGGGCCTCAGCTTTCCTATCTAGGGAATAGAAGCAAGACTTCCAGATTGCTAAGACTTTTGTCATTTGTCCTCTAAGAGTGCAGGGGTGGCAGTGGGCCCCACTCTGCACCTCTGACCACAACCTGGCAAGTCCTCCTCAAGCCATGCTTTCCCTGAGCAGTTAGGAGGGTTCCTTCTGTGCCCCCTTCCTGCCCTACCAGATCTGTGCCCTTTCCCTGGGGGGCCCTGTCCCCTGGGGTGCCCAGGATCCTCACAGAAGGCGGGACATCTACCTGAGCAGAGGGTGAGAAGCACTCACCAGTTCTGCTGGAGGACTACAACAGCCATGGGGCAAAGGTGCCCCTAAAGACCACCCTCTGCTTCTGCTGGGTTTGGCTCTGGGGTGTACAGTGGCCCCAAAGGGGCAGCTTAGTGCTCTGGGTGCTCAGGCAGAAAGCAGATGGGAATGGTAGGCAGGAAGGCTCCCCAGGCTGGGAGACAGGTGCAGGCATGTTGGCTGTGTTTTCTCCTGGCTGTGTGACCCTGGGCAAATTTCTTTCCCTGTCAAGGCAAAACAGGAGGTAAGACAATCTATTCTCTGAGACTCCTTTTAGCCCCCGTATCTCTGTGGCATCTCAGCAGAGGTGGTGGGTTGTCTCTGCCACCCTAGAGCACAGAGTGCAACTCTGAGTCCCTCAGTGTTCCCCTTAGCCCAAGCCCCTCTCTCATTCCTGCAGCCAGAGAGGGACCTGGCCTCACCCTGGCAGGGCCTCTCTTCTCTCCAAGGCCATATTCACCTGTGCCCCGGGCCTCTTGGGTCAGCCTGGCCATTGGCTTCTCTCTTCTATATATATTTGTGTGTGTGTGTGTGTGTGTGTGTGTGTGTGTGTGTGTTGTGGGCAGGGAGGGCCACCTGCCTTACCTACTCTGAGTTGCCTTTAGAGCGATGCATTTTTCTAGGACTCTGTGCACCTGTTGTATGTGGTCCTGTGGGCTGACCGCTTTGTACATGAGAATAAATCTATTTCTTTCTACCAACTCTTCCTCATGGGCCATTTGGAAACTTGGTGCAGGGGATGGTTGGGAAACAGAATTGGGAGAGGCAAGTGCCCCTGGAACTCCCTGGCTAGTAGAAACCCCACCCTAGGCTGACCTGGGGGAGTTGTAAGCCTGTTGGGACATAACCTGTACCACCTTAGAACAGATGGTAGGGGCTGAGGGGGTGGGTGGAAGAAGGGGAGGCCTGGGCATGGAATAGTAAGAGGATTCAGTGGTTGACAGAGAGACCTGAGAGGTTGTAGCAATCAGGGAGGCTGCCCAGAGGAAGTGACCTGCACTCCTACTGCGTCAGTATGCTGGCCTGCTTGATCACGAGCACCCACTGCCAGAATGCGGGCCACTGACTCCTCAGTTGTGGGGATGCCCGTTTCTCTGAGTCCTGTTGAAAAGGTCCCCCCAAGTCACACTCTACACCAGATCCAGTCCTGCGTGCATCTGTGGGGTTCAGCCCTGCTCACCTGGCTGAGAGAGCATTGTCTCTGCTCAGACAGTGGCAGACCCCAGGCTGGAAGTAGGTCTGCCTGGTGATCTCCAGAGCCTGGCCACCAACTTTCCTAACCCTCTCCTACCTCTCCCTGCTTGTCAAGATCAGGTTGATCTACAACAGGGCTGGACTCTGTGCTGTCCTTTCTGCAGGGAGGGCAGCCTGGGAAGACATGGGCAGGACGTCCTGTGACCATAGCAATGCCCCTGGGATGCCAGCCCTGCCTCTAGGGCTACAGAGCCAACCTGCTGGCCCTGCACACAGCCTGTTGGGCTTTGGGACTAGCTCTCTAGGCTGAATCGTCTGGGGCCTTCTTCAGGGCGTGGGTTCAAGCCACTGCCCTGCCCAGCCTGCTGTGGGTTCCCCAGCTATCTGTTTTCTCACAGCACAGGACCCAGTCCTGGCCAGGATGGCCTAGGTGGGAGGGGGCAGTTCCTGGCCCAGGGCTGGCAGGAGGTCGCGATCCTAATAGTGCCTGCTAATACCGGGGTCTGTGTGGGTGACACGCTTGCTTTTCTGCCCTTGACCCCCCCAATCCTGAATTGTGTGTGTGTCCCTCTTAAATCTTTGGACAAAGGGGAAACCCAGTCTGAATACAAACTCGGGGGCTTTCCTGTCCTCTCAGCCACACATGTGCTTCTGTCCCCAGCCCTCCCTTGAGGCACTTGCTCTGGCATACACCTCCTTGCCACCAATTTGGATGAATAACCCACAAATAATTTCCTCATGCACACAGGACCCTGTGCCGAGAGCTAATGTTGACCTTGTCCCTGGTGTGGAGGGTCTCCCAGCTTGATCCGGGAGGCAGATCCCAACTCAGACACAGGCAGGAACAAGCCTCTAGGATGCCAGGCCACGGGCTCCAGATTGGATCACAAGGCCAAGAAGAACCACAGTGAGATGACAGGATGAGTAGGTGGCGTTCTCCTGCAGGCACTGGTGGCAGAAGGAACTGCACATATGAAGGCATAGAGAAAGGCGTGGAGGAGCAAAGAGATAAAGCAGCTTAGGAAGGCTGTGCACCAGGCTGTGGGCATCACCCTTGCTGTGTGGGCCAGGTTTCCAGCAGGAAGTGCCTGCTGGACAGCAAAGAAATTACCACAAGGGAGGGCTGGGGCAGGAGCCATTCTGTGGGTGATGTTCTGCCATGGGCTGGGCCAGGAGGGGACCCAAGAGATGTTAGGTTGGCAGGACTTGATGACCAGTAGGGTAGGGTGCAGAGGGACCATGAGGTGCCCTAGAAGATGGGGTCTGTTCCCCTCAGGAAGGGCCCTTGGTGGCTGCTCAGCACCAGCCTCATGCACCCTGCTGTGGGGTGAATAGCTGGCAGGGTGGCCGCGGAGAGGGCCCACAGGAGGGTGGAGGACATATGGGAGCTTGCTGGTGGCCCTCATCAGGCACAGAACCCAGGGCTGGCATTTTGGCTTCTTGTTACTGACCTGCCTTTCCTCTTAAATGATTCCATTTTACATTTTCTTTAAACTTCACAAGGATTCTGTGGCCTGAGGTTCAGAGAGGTTAAGAACCCGCTAGGGTTAAGATGTGAGCAGCACCTGTCTGCCTCCCCTTCGAGGGCTCCTTCTCTGGGACAGAAGACTTGGGGGCCAGGGCAGTCTCCAGTCTGTAAAACTGTGGTGGACACAGGAGTGGCAAGTAAGTGGGCTGGGCCCAGAGAAGGAGCTGTAATTAGAGAAAGAGTACGTGTGTGTGTGTGTGTGTGTGTGTGTGTGTGTGTGTGTGTGTGTGTTTCTGTGGTGTCTGTGTTTATGTCCGTGCTCATGCTTGGAGGTGGGAAAGAAGGGGATGACTTGGGGCTTGCACTTCAGTCTGTGGCCACCAGGTGGCATCCTGCCCTCTCAATGGGCCCCTCCCCAGAGATCAGAGAAGGGTGTTGGGGGGCGTGTTGTGGCGCTAATCTCACTCCTGTCCCCCATAGGTACGCTGTCACACACAGCAGTGTTCCCACACTGATATGCACACACAGCCTCACAAGTTCATTCTCTCACACAGACACCTCTGTACAGACTCCACAAGGAAAATGGGAGGTGTTTCTTGGCGGCTTCTAGTCCTATAGCTCTTCTCTGAATAGGACTGAGCCTGGGGAAGTGAAGGGAGAGAGGTGTGCTCCCAGCAGGAGCGGAGCCCTCTGGCCCATCAGCGTGGCCACTGTCCCCAAGGCTGGGCTCTGCACTGCACCTGCAAGAGAAAAGAGGCTGGGGTCGGGGAGGGGAGGAGGAGGAGGCAGTGTGGTGGGGGAGGGGAGGGTCTCGGATGTCAGCGGAGGCATTTCCAGGTTCTCTCTTGACACTCAGTGAGAGTCACTGCCACTCTCAGGCGCCTGTGCTCTTCAGCTCTCTTCACAGTCCTTCCAGGTTTCTCCCTCTCTCTTGGCAGGATAAGCTTTAGGATTCTTCACTGCACTTAGTTTTTGTGCCCATAAACTGGGAGAATGAGCCTTAGCAGAGGCCTTTAGGCTGCATGCAAGAGAGTTCTCTGGGAAGGCCAACCTGTTCTGGACAGTTGGTGTGAAAGAAATCTGGGTGCAGCTAGCACAGCCGGATTGTTCTGTGAGGGAATAGCAGGACATGTCCATACAGTAAGTGTGGTGTGCCATCAGGTTTGGAGGGTGGTGGGTCAGGTGTGAGGATGGGCAGTGTGAAGACTTCCTACCAAGATGGCTGCCTCTTCAGTCTCTAGATGAGCGATGGTGAACCTTTTAGAGCTTTCAATGATATAAACAGCCCACTTTAGCATGGGTGCAGTTTGCCACTACTGCCCTAAATCATGGCTGGAGAACTGACTGGGAAAGGTGGGGCTCTAGGAACTAACAGGTGGGTTGGGAGTGGGGAGAGATCAAAGTGAGAAGCTGGGTTGGAGGAGAATGCTGTGCCATGTGTCCAAGACCCATGCTGTCCTCTCAGTTCTGCATATCCAGGAAGAGGCCTCCTCTTAGTGCTGCTTTCCTGAAAGAGTCCCAGTCATAGGAGGTGCCGGCAAAAGGAAGTGTCCTGTTGTGGCTGTGTGGCTGTGTGGCGCCCAGCATGAGTGCCTTAACCATTTGCCTTAAAGTCAGGGCCTTAAAGACTAGGACCTGCTTTCATCTCCTCCCCAGGGTACTTCATCATTCTGAATCATGGTGTCCCCAAGGAAAACACAAGCCCGAATGTCAACAAAGTATGTTGGCTAAAAGAAAGACCAAAAACTGAACAATACAGACAAATCTGGGACAGACTTGCTGTAACAGATGGATCCTGAATTTAAAATAAACGTTTTAAATTTACTTATGGAGATAAGGGAAAATAATAGTGAAGTGAAGTAAAAAGAAAAATCATTTTGAGAAGAATGAAGTGCCCGGGGTGGTGGTCTATGCCTGTAAGCCCTGCAGTCTGGGAGGCTGAGGCAGGAGGATTGCAAATTCGAGTCCTGCTTGGACAAGTTTGTGAGGCCCTGTCTTGATACATAAAAAACAAAAAATGGGCTGAGGATGAAGCTCAGGCTGTGGGTCAATCCCCAGGGCAGGGGGAGAGCCAGGAAAAATAGTTGCAGAAGGCAACAGATGAGATAGGCAGGCTGAATCCTGGTGGAGAGAAGTAGTGAACTTTAAGAATCTGCTGGACAAACTCTTTTTTTTTTTTATTTTAGAAACATAAAAGTACAAAAACATATTGACAAACAGACACCCATTATCATAGAAAATAGTACAATCACAACTAATCTATAGACAAGGTGATATGGTCTCAACAGTAGTTGTTGCTTTATCCATTGATATCTTCGAATTGTAGATGTATGGACCCATATACAGACATGCAAATTTAGTC